>PVKC010031498.1:0-14516 GCA_004027635.1 Crocidura indochinensis | reverse complement strand
TGGTTTTTGGGTCACACCCGGCCGTGCTCAGGGGTTACTCCTGGCTCCATGCTCAGAAATTGCTCCTGGCAGGCACGGAGGACCATATGGGGCACCGGGATTCGAACCGATGACCTTTTGCATGAAAGGCAAATGCCTTACCTCCATGCTATCTCCAGGGCCCCAATCAGGGAAGTTTTATGATAGATGTCATTCCTCCAAATTGGGCCCAGGTCACGTGACACTGCAGAGTAGGGACCCCTCTGTCCTGCATGCTAGTGTGACCCCAGGCTACAAGGTGTCTGGCCCCAGCAAGAAGGCTCTTTGTAGGCCCTGCCTGACCCTATGAGGAACCTGCATTTCACGCATTCTGCTCTGGTTTCATCTGCTGCCAAGTATGCAAGTGATGAGACCTTATCACATGAGCTTTGAGAACTACAGGTACTTTTACAACTACAGAACTTTCAGAACTTTTAGGGCTACAGGAATCTCCTTTGAAAGGGAAAATTATTTCAGGCATTTTTTTAAAGTTTCATTTCAATGTAAATTTGTGCTTTGAAGTTTACAATTTATGGCTCCCTGGGCATCACTGAGGAGGAGGAAGAAGGTTCGAATCCCCTTTCTTCTCTGTTCCTCCCCCCAGGGCCTGAGGGACAATGCATGCCTCAAGCAGTGCCTCGTTATTCCCAGCCCTGCCAGGTTTCATTTCAGGAGATCAAGCCACAGATGAGGAAGAGATAAGAAAATGGCTCTAATGAAAGCCAGAGCCCCTACTTCTTCCAGATCAGAAAAGTGCAGGGAGGGGCCTTAATTCAAACCAGTCCCAGGCCAGACAGGCTTTGAAGTCGGAAGAGGGCCAGGGAGCTGATCTTTGGGGTGGCGGGCATACATGGTCTTGCCCTCGTCCCCCACTATGACAGTGCCCTCATCTGGATAGTTTTGCATTCTGACCCATCATGGGAATGAGAGCATGCCTGTTTCCGTTATCCCCCGAAAGTGGTTTTGGGGACTCTGTGAACACCCTTCTCTCCCGTATGAGCATTCTGGAAGCTGCATTTGTGGGTGGGAAATGGGGAATCTGGAATCTGCAGCTTATGGGGTCTGTGATGCTGCCCTCAGAGGATCCGTGGGTACAGACGCTGACAGACGGGCCTGTAAGCATCCAGAGAGGATGCTTTCAGGACAGGCCTGCTGGATTCTTGACACCCATCCATCTGGCACTTTGTTCCCAGAGAATTCAGAGTATTGGGCAGGTATGGATCTTTGCGGTAGTGCAGGAGGACAGCAGGGGCCATGTGCCGCCAGCCATAAGCTCCTGGGTGAGAGCAGAGCTCAGGCCATTTTAGGTTTGTCATCTGGGGCTCCCTTTCCTCAATTCACTTACTGGTTGGGCAAGTACTCCAGCACCCAATCTGTACCCTGAGGAGGGAGACAGACTCTGGGGTCCTAGTGCTGTCAGAATACATGACCATGTGTGACATGACCAACTCATGGGACACCCCTGGAGTGGCAGGAAGGAACAAACATTTGAGGGCCCTACATAGTGTCATGCACCTTGGACAGGAGGCCACTAGGACCTGCATGTAGAGGCTGTTCTTGGGCACAGGGGGAGCTAGAGTAGGATACTGCATCCCTAAATCCTGAGTCAGAAAAGACTGGCTGGGCCCTCAGGAGGCCTCATGAGCCGATGGCCAGGCCAGACCAGAAGAGGCAGGTGCCCATGAGTGTGGCTGCGTGGAGCAGGTCAGAGAACATTCTAGAAAAGGAGAGCCTGCAGACACTTGTTCTTGCCTTAGGATCACAGTGGTTCAGATGATCACATCTGTGCAGGTAATCTAGTGCTGACCAGCAAATTACCAGGTGCCTCCTGACTCACTCAGCAACCCGGATGCTGGCAGGAACGTGATCTCTTCCATGCCCAGCCTGCGGGGGTGTGGGGGACTGAGCTCCCTGTGTTCATGGTGAATGCCCCCCGCCCCCGCACCCAAGAATAGGCCTGTCAGTGGGGACCCTGGTTCTCCCAGTGATGTAGGGATCTGAGCCTGGAGCGGTGGTCTCACTCAGGTGAAGCCAACTTCCAGGGAGCCTGAGGGAAACAGGACCCAGCCTGCCCAGATTCCCAGAGCAGCTCAGGACTCTCATCCCAAGTTCAGAGACACTATAGAGGGCTGCACTCTAGAATGTTCACATGTGCTTTCTCTAATGAAAGCTCTGAAACATAGGGACTAGGGGCAGGTTTCACCAGGCTGGGTCCCCTGGGGCACATAGCTGTGTGGGCAGGTCACGTGTCTGGGGAGAAACCTGGCAAGGCAACTGGGCATCGTACTGCCCATAAAGGAGCAGGGTGAGGGGATGTGGCTTGAGGCGTGTCCAGGTCAGGCCCACTCTCTCATGGTACGGGTTCCATGTCTCCTGGCTTGCTCTCCCTATGGCCTGGGGTTCATGTTCTAGCCAGGCCCATCTCTCTATGGCCTGGGTTCTATGTCTCAGCCAGACCTGACTCCCAATCCAGACTTATCCTTCTATCCCACAGGACTGTGGTGATGCCCATCGCCAGCGAGTTTGCCCCAGATGTGGTCCTGGTATCATCTGGCTTTGATGCCGTGGAAGGTCACCCCACACCACTAGGCGGCTACAACCTGTCAGCCAGATGTGAGTGAGGCCAGTGGGGTGCCTGGAGCATACCCGTACCCACACTTGAGGCAGCAGCATTGGAAATCAGGAGGGGGCCCCTCCCCAGCCTGCCCCAGGATAGTCTGGGAGCTAAAACAGGGCAGGTGCCTGATGAGCTGCACCATGGCCAGTTTGCATACTCCCCAGCATATGCCAGGCTGTTCCCTGGGGTCCCTGTCAATCATGAGAGGGCTGTGGGCCCCAGGGGATGGCCAGTGGAAGCCACATGGTGGGGGGGGCTTCCTAAAGGGCACTGTATGTGCACCTACCTGCCTCCAGGTGTGCACAGGTGATGTGTGTGCCCATGAGTGCATATCTGTGAATGGGCATGTATGTGCCCATGAATGCACATTTGCATGTGTGCCAGTTCACCAACTAACCAGAGCCCTGTCTTCTGGATAGAAGGGATCCCTGCCCTGGTTGCAGATAAAGCTGTGGTAGGCAGCCACCCTCAACTCAAGAGTGGGGTATGGTTCCCCCCCCATTTCCTGAGATCTCCCCACCCCCTGACAAGATGATCTGCTGCATTCTAGAATGAAAACCTGGAAACCATCATTCCTACTCTCCGACACATCAAAAGAACCCTAGGGAGAGACTCGGGGGAATTTATTACCATCCAGCCTGGCTCCCATTACACGCTAGTCTGGCTCCCTGGGGCTTGGATCCCTCTGCCCTCACCTCTCACATCTCTGTTCCGACAGGTTTTGGGTACCTCACGCGGCAGCTGATGGGCTTGGCTGGTGGCCGCATAGTGCTGGCCCTAGAGGGTGGACATGATCTCACAGCCATCTGCGACGCCTCAGAAGCATGTGTGTCAGCTCTGCTGGGGAACGAGGTAGGAGGCTGGGGGTGGAGTGCTCTTTTTTTTCCCAGCCTAGCAGGACCACAGTGGATCCTAAGAAGCCACCCACCAGTGGCTACCTAGGTCTCTCCACTCCTGTTCCCCTTCTCAGGGGAAGTTCCTAGTGTGTCAGGCTACCTGTGACCCCACTACTGTTCTCAGAGGACCAAGTCAAGATCCTAAAATGGTCAGCACTGAGACATCAGGGATACTAGAGGATAGATACAAAGCATGGTGTGGGGCTCAGTGCTCCCTCCATCCACCCAGTGCTGAATACACAGAGGGCTGTGCGCTCTGCAGAGAAATGCAGTCGCCCATGGGGATACTTCCAGGTCCAATTACAACTAGACCACTGAGTGCTGAGACCCCACTATACCTAGCAATGCTGGCTCCAACTACAGAACCATCAGCTCAGGAAATTAAACTTGAACTCACACTGCAAGAAAGTATGCCTTGGTGTGGCCCAGTCCTCAAATTCTGATAGAAGGGTCCAGAGTTTTGATAGAGGAGGGTCTTTGAGTTTTGATAAAGGACATTCAAGTTTTGTTAGAGGGGGAGCCCTGAGTTCTGATAGAAGAAGGACCCTGAATTCTGATAGAGGAGGCCCTGAGTTATTTGGGGGGGGGGGGCACACCCAGTGGTGCTCAGGGATTACTTTTGGCTCTGTGCTCAGAAATTGCTCCTGGCAGGCTCAGGATCATATGAGATGCTGGAGATTGAACCCACGTTCGTTTGTCCTGGGTCTGCCGTGTGCAAGGCAAACACTCTACCACTTTGTTATCACTCCAGTCCCAGGCTCCGAGTTCTGATAGAAGGATCCCAAGTTCTGATAGAGGATGTCCTATATTCTGATAGGAGGTGGCCCCAAATTCTGATAGTGGAGGCTCTGAGTTCTGATAACTGAAGTGCCCTGTGTTCTGATAGAAGTAGTGAGTTCTAATATGAGGAGGTCCTGCTGTTCTGATAGAGGGGTTCCGGGTTTTGATAGAAGGGCCCCGAGTTCTGATACAAGAAGGAAGGACTTGAGATCAGATAGAGGAGGCCCTTGAGTTCTAATAAAAGAAGGGTCCTGAGTTATGAGAGAAGAGGACCTTGGATTCTGATAGAAGGGGCCCTGTCTTATAGAGGAAGTCCTGATAGAAAATGGGTCCTGGGGCCTGGGAGATAGCATGGAGGTAAGGCGTTTGCCTTTCATGCAAAAGGTCATCGGTTCGAATCCCGGTGCCCCATATGGTCCCCCGTGCCTGCCAGGAGCAATTTCTGAGCATGGAGCCAGGAGTAACCCCTGAGCACTGCCAAGTGTGACCCAAAAACCAAACCAAAAAAAAAAGAAAATGGGTCCTGAGTTCAGATAGAGGAGGAGTCTTGAGTTTTGGTAGAAGAAAGACCTGAGTTCTGATAAAAGAGGGCTTAAAGAGTTCTTTTAGGAGATGCCCGATGTTACCAAAATAGGGCCTTATGTTATGATAGAAGAGGCCCCAAGTTATCATAGAAAAGGCCCGAGTTCTGATAGAGGAAGGGCTAAAGCTCTCATAAAAGGTTTCTGAGTTCGGGTAGAAGGAGGTCCACGGTTTTTGATAGAAGGGCCCAGGTTCTAACAGAGGAGGCCCCAACTTCTGATAGTAGAGAGCCAAGTTCTGATAGAGGTGAGACCCTGAGTTCTGAAATAGGAGGTTTTGATAGAGGAGTTTTTGAGATTTGATACAGTTGGGCCTCCCAAGTTATGGTAGATGATGGGCCCTGAGAACTGATGGAGGCAGGCCCTGAATTTTTATAGAGTGCCCCTATTTCTGATACAGGAGGCCCCAAATAGCGCCCCCTACCCCTAGGGCAGCACCTGGTGTGCATCAGGGGTAGGTCGCAGTGTAGGGGTGGATAGGGGAACAGGCCATGTCAACCAGCAGTGCCATGCTCAGTCCCCCAGTTCCTGCTGCCCTGGAAGTCATGAGAACCTTGGCTGCTGTTTCATCCTTGATTAGGGGCATAGAGCTGTGGTGAGCGGTGGATCCCCCACTCAGGCCTCCCTTCCCCACTCAGTTCACTCCAGCCAACCTCCAATGTGCTACCTCCTGCCCCACCTGGAATAGAGCATTGAGGCCTCAGGGGATTCTTGGAACTGTGGAGCAGGTTGCTGCTCAGAGCCCTCAGCTGGCTGCTCCTCCACCTACCCACCTATACTTCCCAGTGCACGGGATGGGCCTGCCTGGCCTCTCCTGCCTTCTGGCTCGGTAGGACTGAGTATCTTGACTGTCAGGCTGAGCCCAGGGTCCGCTCTAGGACTAAACTCCACATGCAGGTTGAGTCCACTAATCCAGGGCTGAGTCCAAGTTTGTTTGATGACAGGCTACTGTGCAGTCCTTGTTTGAAGTTCTGGCCTTTTGCCTGAGTCTCAGGTTCGCACTGGCCTCCTTATGATCTGCATCTTCCTCCTACACTTGGAACTCCCTTGTGCACAGGTGACTGTACCCTACTCCACAGCCACCAGTCTGCACCAGCAGAGGGGGCAGGGAAGGATGTGCCACCTCGACTCAGTTTGTCTCAACCAGGCCTCTCCTTTCTAACCCTCATTCCCCCTTGGTGCTGACCCCCATCCTCCTCTCTAACCTTGACCAATTACTGCCCGTGTCCTGACCCCTATGGCAATGCCCCCCGGCCTGTGTCCAACCCAACCCCAAGAAATAGTGCCCAGGGGGCGGAGAGATAAGGCATTTGTCTTTCATGCAGAAGGATGGTGGTTCAAATACCAGTATCCCATATGGTCTCCCATGTCTGCCAAGGCAATTTCTGAGCATGGAGCCAGGTGTGACCCAAAAACCAAAAAAAAAAAAAAAAAATAGTGTCCAGGACTCCCAGCCTCACATGCCCCTTCCAGGGCTGGGAATAGCCACTGGACATTGGTGGTTATTTGTCCTATATCTAGGATATGGTGGACCAAAGAGGAGTTGACCCTAGCTCCAAACACTATGCCCTGTATGGACATTGCCAGTGCCTGGTAGTTTTGCACCTCTCCCTGTCCCCATAACATTTGGCTGCCAGGAGAGGCCTCACAGAGTCTGTGGGCTAGGATGGCTATGGTAGTGTTAGCTCCTCCCAGAACCTGGCCGGGGGTTCCCCTAGCCCTGGATCCAGCCCCTCAGCCCTGCTCTGGCAAAAGGAAGCCTACACTGACTGCTCTCTGGGCATCCCCTGCCATACCTATAGACTCTTCACACTGGGAGGACCAGCCTGTCTGTGTTCTGGTGACCATTGAGCTTCTCAAATCTTTCCATCCTGGTGCACACAGCCCATCTATGCCCCGCTTCCATGTCTCCCTAGGTTTCATGCCACATTCTGGGGTCTTTTTTTCCCTGGCACCCTTGCTTGCCGCCTCTTGGCTAGGCAACTGGAGTTTATGATTCTGCATCTTTCAGAACTTTTACTTGTCATGACCCCCACCTGCCTGCCTAGCTTCCATCAGGGCTTCCTCAGCACTGGCACTAAGTTCACACCCCCCATACTGCCAGCCTGTGCCCTCACACCCCAGGACCACCAGCTCCCCTTCTGTGCCTGTGCAACCCACCAAGCCTTCTGCTCGGATGAGCTGAGTTCTCTTTCAGGACAGCCTCGGTGAAAGCTCAGTGGCCACGGGTGATTTCTTAGGGAGCTGGGACATTTGATTAGAGCCTTGGAGGTCAGGATAGTGTGGGGGTTGGACCCCTTCATCAGCTCAGGTTTCTATGCCTGTCATTACCATCACTGCGAACTCAGAGTTGTCTTGGCTTCCCACTGCCCCTGTGTGCCCCTTTGCCAATTCCTGCACCCCCAGAGCTCTGGGGAAACTTTAAATGGACTGGAGGACTTATACCCAGGGCTACTCTTAGTCCTGCAGCTTATGAGGGTATCCGCAGGCACACAGAGTCCCTGAAATACGAAGGCCAAGGCAGGCATGAGCTCCTGCCCCCAATGGGGAGCCCCAGCATCATTACATTTGCCTCTTGGTGCCAACTGTTTGCAGATGTTCCAGTCAGAAACGGTTTTGTGGGTCACACCTGTGACCCACCCTGGGTGCCCCTGTGCAAGAGTCAGGCTGCACTTAGGGTTATACTGCCCAGGCAGGTCTGGCTACCTCCTTTGTGTCGTGGCCCCAGCGTCTGCACCCATCCCTCTGGTTAAGTGCTGCATCCTGCCTGCCTCCGTCTGCCTGTCAGCCCTTCCACTGCTGTAGTCAGCCACCCACATGCCTGATATCCCCAAGAAAAGCCCATAGGAAAACAGGAGTCTATTGCTAGAATTTTCTGAAGTAGTCTCAGACTCAGCAGTGCTCCTCACCCACGCCTGGTGATGGTGTGTGCGTGCAGTCAGCCCTGGTACTCACTTCACCCCGTCTCACCCCGTCTCACCCCAGCTCAACCCGCTCACCCCGCCTCACTCTTCCTCGTTCCATCTCAGCCTGTTCAGTCCCCCACCTGTCTCATTCTCTTCACCCCTACCCACCTCATCTCCCACTCTTCCCTCTGTCCCTCCCCCACTTTCGGCTCAGTCTGCTGCGTATCTCGCTGCAGCTCGATCCACTCCCGGAAAAGGTCCTGGAGCAGCGGCCCAACGCCAACGCCGTTCGATCCATGGAGAAAGTCATCGGCATCCACAGTGAGTGGGGCGCTGGGAGGTGCCATTCAACTTGTGCTCAGGATTTGTAGGCAGGGAACAGCAGGTAGCCCCCAAGAGCCTGAGGAAGTATTGGGGGGGTTTCCTGGGGGCTGACTGGGGGGTGGTGGTGGAAGCTTTCCCGGACCTGGCATTCTCCTGAGCCCCCCTGCCCCCTAGGCCAGTACTGGCGCTCCCTGCAGCGTCTCTCCTCCACGGCGGGCTACACACTGCTTGAGGCGCAGAAGTGCGAGAACGAGGAGGCCGAGACGGTGACAGCCATGGCGTCGTTGTCCGTGGGCGTGACGTCTGCTGAAAAGCGGTGAGTTGTCCCAGCCTCGCCGTGCCACCCTGGGGTGTCGGCAGACATGGGCCTGAGCCTTGTTCTCCGCAGGATGGACGAGGAGCCCATGGAGCAGGAGCCACCCTTGTAGCCTGCAGCCTCAGCCAGTCTCGTGTCTGTCTGTCTTGAAGCTCAGCCAAGAAGACGCGGCCCTGCGTTCGGCCGGCCCTGATGGGAAGCGGCTCAGGGAGCCCCTTCTGCCGTCCAGCCCTTGGGGCCCCAGATGGACACCGCCCCAGGATGAGTGGACACACGGACTCGGGGAAGCAGTGCCCCGGTTCCCAGGTTGTGGGGCTAGAAGCCCACGACAGCTTGGCTTGTGTGTCTTCTGCTTGGGTTGACACCGGAAAACTCGACCCAAGCCCCGATATCACAAACCCACTTGATCCAACTGGTGCTGGACGTTCGCTCCTACCCACGTCTCTGTGCGGACCCTCGACGCAGCTTGTAGCTTCTTTTCTTGTGAAGACGGCGTTGGCTCTGTCCTCTGCAGTAGACCTGGCTGTGGGCACAGAGTGAGCAATGGTAGGGATCGCCCTGGAGAGAGACTGGGCGGAAATGGGGGTGCCACGGGCACCCCAGAAGCCATGGGGAGATGCGAGTTTGTGCCTTTCTTTTATTGCTCGGATGGACGTGGGGCTGGGTTTTCTGAAGTCTGAGGAACGATGCCTTAAAGAAAAATCAACGGTAGGAATGGGGGACGGGGGCCAACCCCCAGTTCTGCCTTCTTGCTGTTTGGGGGAACAGAGGTGGCTCTAGCCAAGTGGTAGATACCATGGGGGCATTCAGGTCACCCCATTTTCAACAAATCCAAAGTGTTCTTTTTTCCCCGTCAGCTGACGCCCACTGGTGTGGTGAAGCATGTCCAGACACACTCAGTGTCGTCGACCGGAATGCTTTTTATGAAAAGCAAGTAGCATGAAGTATTGCTTAAATTTTAGGTATAAATAAATATATATATGTATAATATAGATTCCAATGTATTCCAAGCTAAGAAACTTGATTCTTATGAAATCTTGATAAAATATTTATAATGCATTTATAGAAAAAGTATATATATATAAATATATATATATAATAAATGCAGATGGCAAAGGTCCCGATGAACGAATGACTTGTGGATTCGATACAAAGGTGCTTTGGGAAAGGGGCCTTTTGCGGGCTCAAACCCGTGAGGCCCAGGTCAAAGAGCTTTCAGAGCCTCCCACCCCGGGATCTGTGCTCAGATTTGAATTATTTCCTCACGGCCCTTCCCACTCCGAGCCTCATGCACAATATGTTACTGAGTTTTTCTAGCCACGAGTCTCCATCTGCTGTTGGTTTTTTGTATGACTTTTTCACAAAGGGCCACGGTCCACATTATTTTGTGAGTTTCACATTTGTTCTCTCCGCCAAGCGGTTTTTCTGGGTGGAACCTTGTCGTGCCCTCTCCTTCTGAATTCTCACTTGGACACTTGGTTTTTTACTTTCATCTGTGTTTTTGATTACCCTGGTTGTTGTTCTGTTTTGTACAGTGACCCGTTCCGCGCGGGGAGTGTGGCTGCAGGGCCCCCTGACCCCTGCCACCACCGCTGGTGCTTTCGGGTCTTGTGTTCAAATTTCACTGGCCATACTGTTGGGGGAGAATTTTAACGAGTTTTCCAAAGACCTTTTTCACACACCAGTGAGGCGCGGGGCCGTCCCAGTTCCCCACAGTGATTCCCTGTCCCCCTTTAGCCTGGCCCCTGGGTGCGGCTTGCAGCACCCGGGAAAGGGAGCCCGGACTTTGTGGCACCCACCAGGCAGGTAGACCCTGAGCAGGCCCACCCGCCTTTGCTGTTTCAAGGGCCACTGACTCTTTGTCTTGCTTCCTTGTTTTCTATCACAGGAAGCCCCTGACTGCCTCCCCTCAGGCACGACTGACCTTGGGTTCCACAGGGCTGTCACTTTGGTGACAGGCATTTTGAATCCTGTGCATGCAGCTCTGGGGTGTCCCAGAAAGGCCTGGACTTGCCCTATATTCTCCTCCTTCCTGACCACATGCTCTGAACCCCAGGCACCACTTCCAGAGTCCTTTTTTAGGGGCTCCCCACACCCACATCTGCATGGCTCCAGGAAGGGGGCCAGCCTGGCCATCTGATGGCCCCTCGAGCTTCAGGCAGTGGAGGCCTGGTCGTGTGGCCTTTGCACTGAGTACATGCTGGGCTGGGTCTGACGAGTCCCCTGTCCCCTCTCGGCATGTGGTCCTGGCTTCTCTGGTGGCAGGCAGGCATCAAGGCAGCACTTTATTCCCTTTGCAGAAGTCCCTGCGGTGACCCAGCAGGAGGCCAGCCTGGCACCTGCCAGTGTTTCTGATTTTCCAATTTTCTTTCCTGGAGAGTCGCGCTGTAGTGCTTGCAGGGGCGCCCGCTGCAGCCAGCACATACTCTTCCCTGCCCTGCCGTGCTCACTCCATTCTTTTTTGTAGAACCTGGACCTCTGTGTTTTCGGGCGTTGATACACATATAAATCTCTATATAAATACACATGAATCTATTTTTTTAAGTTTCCTACTCCTGAAGTTGCATGGGCGACCACGCATGTCTCTCTATCGTAGACAGTTTTGCACGCCTCTCTCGGCAGCTCGGGAAAGAATAAATGCCTTTTGTCCTCTTCTCCCGACATTTGCAGACGCAAAAGGTGGAGATTTTTTTCTGTAAAGCAAAACGCTGGGGAAGGAGCGAATGGGAGGGGGAGCGTTTGTGTCTTTACTGAATTTAACTCTTGAGAAATTGTACTTTTTATTGTAAGGAAAATAAAAAGGACTACTTAAAACATTTGTCATATTAAGAAAAAAGTTTAGCTTTTGTGACTACGATCATAGTTTATTGTATTTCTGTGGAACCCGTGCTTGTGGGGGCTCTGGGGGCTCCATGCCAGACAAGTGTCATTGTTGTCACCCTCACAGTGCTGTGACCCGGATTCCACCGCCCCACCCCCAGCCCCCTGGGCCACGCTGACTTTCTCTTTTTCAGCCATGGGGTGGGCCAGGACTCACTCTGCCTCTCAGCAGGCAGTCTGCGGGTACCGCGGTTTAAAAAGCAGACTTTTCACTGAACGAAACCATTTCCTCCTTGTAATGAAGCAAGCTGGTGCCCAGCCCAGCCCTTGTTGTCTCTGACCTGATTAAAAGTCTCCTATTGAAAGAAAAAGCTGCTGACATTGTGTGTGTCTCTGGCCCCTGTACTGCGTGGGGAGGGGCACCGTGCCCACAGACATCCCCAGTCTCTGCAGGGATGGCCCCTGTATTGTCTATAATGTCTGCCCACTGCAAGGCCTCCTGAGTGCCTGTCCCTGAGGTCCCAGGCTACCTGTTCTCCCTACCCCAACTTCTTTAGCATCCTGGACTGGCCACCCACCCACCCCCAGGACAGTGAAAGGGAGACCCCCACTTGACCCCATAGAGCTAGAGTCGTGTGACTTCATCCCCAAATGCTGAGCTGAAATGATCTGGGCACCCCACAGGTACCCAGATCCTGGAGCATATGAATTCACTTGGGGGTGTCAAGGCTGACTGGGCCAACTCATGACAACTTTGGGAATACTGGATGACGGGGTGGGGTGGAGGTCTCCCCTCTACTGACCTTATGCTTTCCTAGCCACACCCCAAAGGCCCAGTGCACCCTAAACTCCATCCTGTTTCATGGAAGCTAGACCTGCCCCCCACCCCCTGTGGTGACAGCCTTAAATCCCAGTAGCTGCTCTCCTGCACCTCAGTGCCTTTCCCGCTCTCCCAACAGGTTCCCGCACCACTCAGAGTTACCTTTCAGCTGAAAATTGTGTCCAACTCTGATAGTTTTCCCCCATGGAGCTGAATTGTGGTAACGCAGAGGACTTGCTTTCCAGCACACGATTAGGGGGTATTGTGTTAGAAGGTATTGGATTGGAGTGTTGGATTAGGAGTGTCAGTGTCAAATTAGGGGTTGGGGGATTTGGGCATTAGAGAGTGTTGGAATGGAGGTATTGGATTAAGAATGATTTGGATTAAGGGTCTGTTCTATTTGTTGGATTAGAGGTAAGAGTTGTTCCCAGTATCAATGCCATCAGTCATTGGGTCCAGCCTTTGGCGGTGACCCAGGATGTGGGGTGCAGCTGGGTGGGACAAGCTGCCACATGTTTGTGTGGGCATTGCCCACTACCAGGACCCCTTCTTCTTGACTGTGGCCCCTGTGACCCAGATCCATGGTGGAACTCCTAGAAGTAGCACCTTCTGATAGGACAGGAAAAGATAGAATAGGCAGGATTCTCCAGTCTTGAATCTGCAGAAGGGGCCAGGTGAGCCAGTATGGAAGAGTATGAGGACATGCAGAGGACCAGAAAGCAGGAGACAAGCTGCCGGCCAAGCACAGAAGGCCTAGGAGTTTAGAGCGGTTGCAGAGCCTCGAAGCTGCTCACTTGGACTCGGACTCAACTTGACTCTGCAAATTGGACTGCAGTTCCGGGGTTCAGGCTCCAGAGTCCCAATACTTGGACCACAGCTCTGGGTGCTCACATGTGTTTGGGGTCACCACTGGATGTCCTTTCTCCTCATCTTGTCCTGGCCCTGGGCCTTGCACCCAGTGCCCAGTTCTTTGGGGGCATGGTGGGGGTGGGCAGACTCCCAAGGGACACCCTTTGGAGCTGCTGCCATCTGGTGCTGAAGTGCAGAACTGCAGCTACACAGTCCCTTGCATTCTGACCAGTGATCTATCCCGGGGCTGTAGTCACTCAGAAGGTACCAGAGGTGGCTGTGGTTTTGACTGCCAGACACTGGGCCCTCCTGTCCCCCATACCTCCCCTGGATTCCAGGTGCCTTACGTGGAAGAGGCAGAATCCAAACCCCTGGCTTGTACATGCTTGGAGCATGTACAGAGGGGGTTGGTGCCAGGACCACAAGCTACACCATCTGGGTTCTGGAAACTTCATTAACAGGGGTCTCAAACTCGCGGCCTTTGGGCCGTTTGCGGCCCTCCGTACAACATTTTGTGGCCTGCGACCAGCCTTCAAATATCGCAGTATTCGTGATTATTCACTTACCGAATAATTGCAATAAAAATCGCATTAGTAAGGAAAAAAACCACAATAAACATTCGCATACCCCGAGCAGTTCCATTCGAGGTATGCAAATGTTTATTGCGATTTTTTTTCTTACTAATGCGATTTTTTATTGCGAATATTCGGTAAGTGAAGTTCCTTATGTGGCCCTGCCTCACCCCGACTTTGCCTCCTGCGGCCCCCAGGTAAATTGAGTTTGAGACCCCTGTTCTACAAGGAGGAATCTGGGGGCACCAAGTGGGTTGGGGGAGGGAATGCACGTTCCAGCATGGAGGTAGAACTCTCTCATCATGACCACGGTCCCTGGGTATATTCCTGTCTCTCCTACTTGGATCCCCCTGTCCCAGGCTTCATCCTCAGGTAACTTCCACCTGACAGTTCCTGAGTCTGGGCCCAGTGACAGTTTTGGGCCTCAGAGCTCCAGCCTCATGGCCATGTGGGACTGTTGGGCAAGGGCTCCCCTTGGTCAAGACAAACTAACCACTCAGCTACTGGAGGGAGGTGGGGTGTGAGAAGCCAAGAAGTACTGGGATTGGGGCCCCATCTAGAAATCCCCGGAGCCCAACCTCGGGTGCCCTCCTCCCTCTAGAACAGGGGTCTCAAAGTCAATTTACCTGCGGGCTGCAGGAAGCAAAGTCGGGGTGATCCTTGAGTGCAAAGTCAGTAGTAAGCCTTGAACATTGTGGGGTGTGACCCAAACAACTAAAACAAAACAAAACAAAAAAAGATTCCTCTAGGGCAGGGCCACAAAATATGTGGAGAGCCGTTTGCGGCCCGCAGGCCACAAGTTTGTGACCCCTGCTCTAGAACATTCCCACTCAATCTAAGCCAAAGTAAACGGTAGTAGAATCAAGGGACCTAAACTTTAACAATCTAAACTCAAAGGGGCCTGTTACATTGGCAGACCAGGGGCCAAAGGGTGGTGGTACAGTATGCACTCTGGGGCAATTGGCAGAAGGAGGTTGACACTGGTGATGGGAAGGGCCCTGACTCACTGTATATCTG
>PVKC010031497.1:0-14516 GCA_004027635.1 Crocidura indochinensis | reverse complement strand
TGAACCGCAGTCTTCCTAGGCTAGCGCAGGCAAGGCAGACACCTTACCTCTAGCGCCACCACGCCGGCCCAAGAACAGTAATTTTCAACCTTTTGATATCTGTAGCTTACTGAAGATAGGAGAAATATTTCACAGACCACTGTGGCAGAAATTAAAAAAATCACTTATTATAAGAAACAGTTTTATCTGTCACTAGTATAATAGCATATAATAGTAACACTACATGATCCAGAAGCACCTTAAGCAGCAATGACTTTCGATAACTGGTGGCAAATTTTTTCAGATTTGCACTAGTCTGCTAACCAGCAGTTGAAAACCTTTCTTAGCCTTAAACTATTAGAAGTAAAATAGGAATGGAAAAAGGCAAAGAGATATTTTCAGGGTGGAGAGCTGGGGAGAGAAAATACGTATTTTTTTTTCTTCTGCCTGGTATTTCTATTAGCAGGAATCTGAAAAGAATGGTAAAAGGAACTTCTCATCTGAGAAGATAATTATATTGCTCTCCACAATACTATAACTGGCCACTAGGGGGCGGGGTACTGAGGAAGAAACATTCACTCTCCAGACTTGATATGCTCACAAGGACAAAGCTAACTGGAATTAATCCGTGAAACATGGCTGCTAAAGATCCCAGTTGAAGCAAGTGCTACCAGGAAGGCACAAAACAGCCTGATAACTTTGCGGAGTTTATAGGCATTGAGGGGGGGAAGGATGGGCTACAGGTAAACTGCTGGACTGATGCCATCTCATTGAAGCAGCATAGATCTCCCCAACATGTACAAACAAGAAGGAAAAGTTGAGGAGTCACATGGAATCAAACCAGCATTATCACTTCG
Source organism: Crocidura indochinensis (assembly GCA_004027635.1). NCBI lineage: Eukaryota > Metazoa > Chordata > Mammalia > Eulipotyphla > Soricidae > Crocidura > Crocidura indochinensis. The sequence continues at coordinate 13,680 of PVKC010031497.1, read as the reverse complement.
ATCACTTAGGATCTTGGATGCCTCTGACAAGATAGAAAATTCTTTCATTTCCAACTCTTGCCAAATCATCGCCCTGGATCACTTCAAGATCCACCATAGACAAAGAGCTTGTCTCTGCTAATGACCCTGGACACCCACCCTGCAGGTTCCCTTCAGGACTGGGTGTGGCCCATGTCATCAAACAAGCAATGCTTCTTCCTCTGCCCCACATCATGGTAGCTGACCAAGAAAACACATTCATTTAAAGCACTTAATCTACGGCCTGGGGCATAGGAAGCACTCAAGAAATGTTACTTATTTTAAAATTCCTGGTCTTAATTAAAGCTGACAGCCTATTACTTTTGCCAATGATAAATTTTGTACATTTTGCACTTCATGGGAAGAGTGTGTTTTTTTAAGTGACTTACTATGAACCAGAAAGATAGTACAGGGATTATGGTGCTTACTTTTCCTGCAGCCAACTCTGGTTTGAATCCTTGACACCACTTATGGTTCCTTGAGTACCATCAGGGGTCACTCAGGAGCACAGAATCAGGAATAGTCCCTTAAGCACTGTTAGGTGTGCCCCTCCACTGTCATGGAATAAAATTAATTTGGCTCATCATTGGTATATACTATTATGGAAGTTTAGGTGTTTAGCTCAATTCCTCTATGTGCATAAAGGATTCACCACCTGGATTGCCAATTTAAGGATGTGTTTTGGTGGGGTTTTCTTTTTGTTGTGGTTCAGTGCCTAAAATTATTTGAATCCACCTTAAGAATGCCTTCTTTGGATCAGACTAATAGCACAGTAGTAGGGCATTTGTTTTACATGCAGTTGACCTGAGTTCCATCCCCAGCACACCATATGGTCCCAGAAGCACTACCAGGAGTCACCCCTGAGCACTGCAGGTATGGCCCCCAAACAAACAAAAACAAAGAAAAATTTAATTCCCTCTGCCCTTCTCTGTAAGTCCTTCACTGTAAGCAAAAATAAAGATCTAAACACTAGATTCTAGGGTCCTGGTTTCAATCATGGTTTAGCCACTTAGTGTCTCCATGATTATAAGAACAACATGTCCTTTCTCTCTGATTTAGTTATATGTGAACATATAATATTTTCTGTAGCTATAAGTTCTACCTCCAAGATAGAGGTGATGGCAAAACTTAATGAGACAATGGATGTGATACTTTTTGTAAACTATAAAACACTATGCAAGTTATACTTTAAAATGTTTTATTGTTATGCTTTTTGGCTACCCTGATTGTGCTCAGGGGTTACTTCTGGTTCTGTGATCAATGATCACTCCTGATGATGTTCAGGAGACCATGTGAGGTACTGGGAATCAACTCAGGTTGACCATGATCAAGGCCTTACGTGCTGTCCTACCTCTACAGCGTTTATGCTTAACCTGATCTGCTTCCCTTCCCCCTTGTTGTCCTTCGTCACCTCCCCCAATTTACTCTGTGCTTTGGAGATAGTGAAGGCCAAATATGTATCAGGTCAGCCACACTACACAGGACAAGTCAACTGAACCCTTTGATTCAATGATCCAGGCTATACAAGAAAACACATTTCTTGGTTGTCCTCATCTCCTGCCATACTCAATTCCATTCAAGTGTTCCCAAACATTGCCTGATGGTACCATAAAAACACACCTTTCAAGCGATCTTCCTGAACCGTAGTCACCATTTACAATCTATCTGGAAATGCTAGAGCCCTGTGCACTGATGATTTGTGTTGCAGATATATATGATATCTTCTTAATCATCCAATACAAAAGTTACTTTGAGCAAGCAATAACATATGTTGGTCTGAATTTTATAGCATCGCTAGCATTTTCAGACACTATTTGGAGTTCAATCATCAATGAACTGAGTCCAGCCTCATTTTTCTTTGTTGCTTAATCTTTAACAAGCGACTATCCTGGAAATGCAAAGCCTGTTTTGTAATGAAGCAATAACCATTGATCAAATTACAGCATTTTTTGTTTTGTTGCTTTGGCTTTTTGTTTGTACAGTTTTGGGCCACACCTGCCAATGCTCAGGTGTTATTCCTGGCTGTGCACTTAGGAATTATTCATGGAAATGCTTGGGTACCATAAGGGATATTGGGGATTGAACCTGTCAGCTGTGTGCAAGGCAAATACCCTGACCTCTGTACTTTCCTTCTGGCCCCAATCAATAATAGCATTTTATTTCTGTCCTCCCATATCCTATTCTAATATTTTGTGTGCACAATATACATATATAGAAAATACCAAGCAAGGTCCAGGTGACCAAATTCCCCACCAACCATATACAAAATATAGCTCCAATTAGATATCAGTACTAAATAAATAGGAAAACAAGAAAAACCCAAACTAGCATACCTAGAAGACAACATCCATGAAAATGGTTCCAACTATGGCTTAGGCAAAGATTTATTCATTTATTTTTGGTTTTTGGGTCACACCCATCAGCACTCAGATGTTACTCCTGGCTCTGTGCTCAGAAATCGCTCCTGGCAGGCTCAGGAGACCATATGGAATGCCGGTATTTGAACCACAATCCTTCTGCATGCAAGGCAAATGTCCTACCTCCATGCTATCTCTCCAGCCCCTAGGCAAAGATTTCTAAGGTCTGATACTAAAAGCATAATACATAAAAGAAATGATGAATAAGTTGGATCTAACCAAATTTAAATATCTACATTTGAATTATTCTGCGCTCCTTGTTAGTTGGCATTGAACTCATAATAATTTCTTAGATATTGGACTGGAGCAGTAGTGCAAGTGGTAGGGCATCTGCCTTGCACGCACTAACCTAGGAGGAACTGCAGTTCGATCCCGGAGTCTCATATGTTCCCCCAAGGCAGGATCGATTTCTGAGCCCATAGCCAGGAGTAATCCCTGAGCATTACCAGTTCTGGCCCCCCCAAAATAATTTCTTAGATATCACATTAATTTTGTCCCTATATTCTCCTATATTCTTAATATTGAAAGCCACTCGGATATTGTAAATTAGCTCAGAAAGAGCTGAGAAGAGAGCTTAAAATACTGGGAATATAGGACAGCTGGAGTATTGATTGATTGGTCAATTGGTGGAAGGGAGTAGAAAGGAAGAGAAAAAAGGAAAGAGTAACAGAGAGGAAACGCTGGAAAGGCACAGAGATTTACTTGGAGAAAGATGGTGGAACCTCCATTAACACTATAATTCTTTGCATTATTGGCTTTTTTAAATTAGACTCAAAGTTGTATGATTAATGTACTAATATTAATATTGATTAATACTAATATTAATTAATATTAAAATAGTAATATTAGTGTATTAAGTACTAAGGACTTTTCTGGTAAGACAGGAGAGTGCAATTCCAGACAATGTCTGCAAATTGGACATATTCCCGAGGTTTGTCAGAGCAGTACAGATCAGTGCTCTCAACCATGTATGATCCAGAGAGAAAGACCCAAAGGATTCTTGAGAAATCTTGTGTAGTGTGCAGGATATATTGGTTCCGTAGTTCAGAAAAGCAGGCTACAAGCAAGAAAAATGGCAACTACTTTCCAACAACCCATGAAACACACCGGACAAAGCTGTTAGAAACAAAAGCAGCATGAAGCACCGAATATTCAGATTCAGGGCATATTTATTATGTTAAAAGTCTACTCTCCGTGCTAACCATTATAGAGGTGCATGTGTGCTTGCTGGAACTTATTTCCATGGCTAAACTCATTCTGGATCTTCCACTGATTTCTAGTCTCACCCAATCTGTGGGCATTTGAGCTGTGCCAACTGGTGCTAGAACTTCTGCTGCGTCTTTGTATTGCAGGCAAAACAGACAAGCAGCCAGCTGTGCCAACCAAAGGTCTCATTTGGTCCAAATCATACTGGCCGGGTCACATAATGTTCCCAGTTTTGATATGTTGGCAGTTAAAGCAAAGCATAATTACTAGTTGACATTTAATAAGCATTTGTCATGTGCCAGCCACTCGGAAATGCTGACTTGGATCATATTTCATTCTCACATCAGTCCAATGAGATAGGTACAAAGTTAATCAATAGGGGAGCCAGAATTCAAATCCAGGTCTCTCTACTTCCAAAGCTGATGTCCTTTCAAAGAGATCTTTGAACAGCCCTGAGCTGCAGCTGCTTAGCAGTACGGTAAAACTCAAAGTATGTTAAACCCATGTGTTATTTACCCCTTGTGATGGAAAGAATTTCTCAAATGTCTTGGGCTACTTTCCTGCCTTATTAATGATTGCACTTTCTGAAAAAGAAGTGACAATTTTTGCTGTGACCCAAGGTCTCTCACTATCCTAAGTGGTGAATATTAAAGAGAAATAATGCAAATGAATTATTTTAGGCCGTTTTTTTGGGGGGGGGTTGCATTCTCACATCAGTTTGGGTTTTTTCAGTTTATTTCTTAGGGCTATACCAGATGATGCTCAGGAGTTATTCCTGGCGCTGCAGCCAGGAATCACAAACAGCAGTGCTCACGAGACCAGATAAGACTCCAGAGAGTGAAACAAGGTTGGCTTCATGCAAGGTAAGTGTTACTCTTTCCCAAGCCCTCTAACACAAGTTTGTTTTATTCATTATTCTCTAAGAAAGAGAGGGGTCCGGGCCAGAGTGATAATACATCAGTAGGGTGTTTGCCTTGCACACAGCCAACAAGGGATGAACCCAAGTTCGATCCCCGGCATCCCATATGGTCCCCCAAGCCTGCCATGAGTGATTTTTGAGCACAGAGCCAGGGGTGATCCCTCAGCACTGCCAGGTGTGGCCCAAAAGCAAAAAATAAAAAAGAGAGAGTGGCAGAGATAAAAGGGAGAGAGAAGGGAAAAGAAAGAGAAGGAAAAAGGGGCAAGTGATTAAAGGAAAGGAAGGTAGAGAGGAATAAAGAGGGAGGAAAATGGAAAAGGACAGAGAGATAAAGGGTAAATAATTACTTTTAAGAGGGTTTTATTTTCACACACATTTATGATATTAGATTTAGTCTAGTAGTTAAACTAAAACACAACCACACCATGTCCAAGTAAAGAAACTATATGACACGAAGTCATTTAACTCCTATACACATATGGGGCAAAACCATTTTCAAGTGAAAGTGTACATACATTGAATACACAGAGGTACAACTAAGTGTTTTAACAGGAGGCAAGACTTAGAAGAAATATATGGCTCTTGATTCAAAGAAAGAGCTTAACTGTGAGCTCCTAGTCTGAAGAAATGAGTTTCCAGTCTCACACACAAAACTGAACATAAAGTGGCATCACACTGATACCATGTAGAGCAAGCAAGATTTTGCTTCATATTCCTCAAGCAAAAAAGATTTATATTTGGCTTCTACCAATACAAACCAAAGGCAAGTTGGTATCTGTGTTTAGCTGTGAAGTTCAATGCTGCCTACTTCTCTCATCTAGATACAGTTGGGTAGATATACAAAGCTGTTCATTATGAGACAAACTTGGCAAAGATGGCAGGTGGGAGAGTCATCTTTCCCTTGGTGTCTACTGCTAAGGGCAGCTCTAGGTAAATTTGTAAAGTGAGCAAGAAATGACATGGTCATCTCCGATTCCCTTTCTGCCCTCCCTTTTCTCCAGATTAGCCTTCCCAGTTTCATTCACTTAAGTCAACATTTAGGTACTTAATTCAACTTTGATGATATCATTTACCAGGCACTGTGCTTGGATGTGATATTCATGGTCCTCGCTCATATTTGAAAATTAAACTCGGTCTGGGTTGTTTCATAGCCTGAGCCGATGGGAACGTTTCCAGCTGATAGGAGTGATTAATTTCCATCATCATCTCCAACTGCCTGCAATCTGATTTTTAAATTGATGCCTCTAAATCTCTCGCTCTCTTCCTGTCTTTCTCCCTCTCCCTATCTCTCACATCCACACACATCTTTAGCCTCCGATGATTGATTGGTGGGAGAATAGATGTAGAGAGTTACACGTTCTCTTTATTGCTTTCTTGATGAAGGCTTGTGATCACTCAACAGTACTAAGGAAGAGTGACTATCCAAACACAAGCACACACGGTATCATTTGAGAGCAAAAGTGAAGCACTGGAAAAGCACGTGTTCTTTCCTTTGATCACCATGAATGCTGTATTTCTTAACAATTGGAAGGACTTCGATTTCTCCCCCAAAGTCTCTCTGTTTTCACAATGGCAGGCAGAACCCACCTACACGGGTATTGTGGTATACAGCAGTCAGAGTTTGGCATCCGCTAGGTGTGTTGAAATCAGGCACCAAGCAAGTCTACTTCAATGTGGTTAGTTGAAGCTCAGTCGTATTTAAAGAGAGAAGAACTCCATGTATTGTAACAGGGAGAGCAGTGGACAAGTCTTAGATTGTCCAGATACTAGGCTGCCATTTGTTACTAATTGACTGGGTGACTAGGAAAGTGACTGAATGCTATCTATCCCCCTGAGTTTTAGCACCTTATCTGTTGAAGAGTTGGCTTCATGTAAAGTTGAGAATACGTTGGCATAAAACGATAATTCATTTTATTAATTATTATTATGTTTTGGAGCCACACCCAGGGCTTATTCCTGGATCTGTGCTCAGGGATCACTCCTGAAAGGACTCAGAGATTCATATGGGGTGACAGAGATTGAACCTGGGTCGATCACATGCAAGGCAGGCTCCCTACCTACTATTGCTCCAATCCCCAAACGAAAATTTCTTTCTTTTTTCTTTTTTTTTTTTTTTGGTTTTTGGGTCACACCCGGCAATGCTCAGGGGTTACTCCTGACTCTATGCTCAGAAATTGCTCCTGGCAGGCACGGGGGATCATATGGGGCACCAAGATTCGAACCGATGACCTTTTGCATGAAAGGCAAACACCTTACCTCCATGTTATCTCCCGGGCCCCGAAAACTTCTTTTTTTGTTAGTTTTTGGACCATACCCAACAGCGCCCAGGGGCTACTCCTGGCTCTATGCTCAGAAATCACCCCTGGCAGGCTCAGGGGACTATAGGGGATGCCAGGGATTGAATCCGGGTCTGTCCTGGGTTGGCTGCATGCAAGGATAACAGCCTACCACTGTGCTATCACTCTGGCCCCAGAATCTTTAATGGCTACTATGACTACAAGGTATGCTTGACCTGAGAAGTTGTTCACTGAGAACAACCCAGTGAACCATGTTCTGATAGGAACAGAACAGATTCATATTACCAAAGGTAAGCAAATGGAGGGTTAATTGTGGTGGCTTAGGCTAGTTGGTGAAGGGTCAACCTCTGCCAAACGTATGCTTCTTGAGCTCAGAGGTCTGTTTCTGCAATGCTTTTTTCTTTCTGTCTTATCAATTCGCCTACTGTTGGCATAGAAGAAACCATATGCACCGCCCTGAAACCCATTGCCAGGGCAGTCTGGCTCTGCTGCTCAGACAGAGCCCATTCCATCTGTTCATCTCTGGAACTGAGGGCTAGTTACCCAGCTTCAAATCCAAGCAATGAAATAGATCATGCCAAACTGACACAACTTTCAAGTTGGAAGTTTCTTCAACTACTCAGCATGCATCTGAGTTGGTCATAAATGAATTTAAGTTGGGGAAAAGGGCAAAACTGGTCACTCAGCTTTAACTTTAACCTAATGCATTACTCCAAGTTATTCTTGCCAACCTAAGAAGATTTTGCCCACCTTTGTGACAGCTTTGCGTTTTCCTCTTCTGATCTAGTCTTACTATATGAGAAGAAGTGGACAGAATTAAAGGGGCCTGAGGTCACTTCTCAGAAATCTTCATTGACACTCCCATTACAATCCTGCATTGACTAAAATGACTATTTTTATCTACAACTGCATCCTGTGATTGCCTCACATTATCATTTAAGCACCACATCGATGTGCTAGAGAGGCCATATAGGGATTAAATAAGGCACTTACTTTGCATCTCATGGACCTCGGTTTGAACCTTGACGCCATACGGGGCCTATGAGTCACCATGAGAGGTCTTTCTTGAGCACAGAGCCAGGAGGAATCCGTGAGCACTGATGGCTGTGGTCCTCTAAACTGCTCCCTACAACCCCCCCCCCAAATAATCATCTTCCATCTACTAATTTTTAAGTCCCTAGAAAGCACCTCTTGTGTCTTCTATTTGTCTACATGGCCCTAGGATGTAACTTAATAATGGCACAAAGGAGGTGGGAGTGATAGTACAGTGAATAGGATGTTTGTCTTGCATGTAGTGAACCTGGGTTAAAACCCCAGCACCCCCATATGGTCCTCTGAGCTTCTCAGGAGTGATTCCAGAGTGCAGGACCAGAATAATCCCTGAGCAGTGTTGGGTATGACCCGAAAACAAAACATTGGCATGAAATAAATACCCTGTATAGTTTATGCATGTTTAATTTTACTAGTTATTAATGTTAAACAAGAAAGTGTACTTCACCTATTCACATGAGACCCCACCTAGGCACAAAATATCTTAAACCTCAATTTTCTCATGTATTAAAAAAGTGCCTATTTCATCAACTTTTGGTGGGTGAGACTTAAGAAGACAAAAATGTATCACAGTACAGCATAGCACACACTCAGCACATATTAACTGTCAGTATAATTTTTTCAAGGTTGGGTGTGTTTGAGGCCACAACTAGCAGTACTTAGGGACCCCTGACTGTGCTCAGGAATCACTCATGGCCATGTTTAGGGGACATAGGTGATGCCATGTGTGGAAATGGGGTAGGTCACAGGCATGTCAAGTGCTTTAGTGCCTATAGGATCTGTCTGTCAAGCTTAGGTATTAGTACCTTTAACCATGATGGTTTTATGAGGCAGTCTATTACATTTTTTTGCTTCTTATGAAGGATCCAGTTTCCTTTCGGAGAAGGAAGCCTATCTTTTTTATCCATTTCTGACCTTGAAATAACAGAAAGTAGGCTGAAGAGGTAGTATATGCATGGATTAAAGTATTTGTCTTGTATGAGGCTTACCTTAGTTTGACCCCTGACACTCCCATTCCCTGCTCAGTAATGTTGGGAGATACTAGGCAGGCCCCTCATGGTTGTAGTCCTTCAACAACAAAAATAATGATACAGAGAAAGTCTTATGATCTATCATACCTCTCCTGGTCATCAGGCCAAATAACATGGGAGAGCCCTGGAAAACAGCCTCCTTTATGTTGGATGTTTCGCAAAACTGTACTGAAGACAAAAGCTCTGGAAAGTAAAACTCATCCTTTTTCATTCCCTCACCACCACACATGCTCAAACCAAGGACCCTATCACTTTCTATAAACTATAATGCAAGTGCCTAAACACTGGTGTAGAAGAGTATGTAAAATCATGCCATCACTTTACCCTTCTCATGGAAGGTCTGCACTGCTCTTGTTGATGAAGGTAACCCACAAGAAAGAAAATGTGCAGTGCAAGGATGATTTCAACCCACCTGGAAAATGATGGGAGATAAGTAATAGAGAGGGAACATGGCATACACATCTCTGAAGAGAATAAATGGATACTGGAGACATAATTGATAAGACACAAACGATGATTTTTTTTAAAAAGAACTTGCTACATCCGTGAGTCGCATACATAGCAAATAAAAGCTACCTAGCTCAGAATATGCAAAGAGGGAGGCCCTCTCCCTGGCAGAAGTTTGGGATGTCTCCAAATACAGTGAGCATGATAGAAGATGGCGCAGATCTACTTAAGTATGCATTTATGCAGGCATCCTACTGCTAACAACCTGGGTATTAGGTATGCATTTGCTATGTCGTCTTAACTCAGATTCTACCAACTGCTCCATTTGTGTGGCTTTCCCTCAGTCTCCAATCAAAAGGGAAGAAACTGGGTTATAGTCAAGCCAAAAGAAACACAGCTACATCCCTTTCAAAGTGCAGGAGGAATCACATAAATGCAGAGTATGTGCTGCAGTTTGCAATGTGACAGATAGTATAAGGTATCCCGACCAGGGTATGCCATTCCTGCATGCAGAGAGTTAAAGGTGATACTCCAATGCCTTCTATGTTAACTAAGAATGCTTGTTGAAGCTGAATTGGGACTAATTGGAAAACATTCAGCTGCTCAGGAATGTGCATATCAATTCTCTTTCTTCATAATTTATATAGTATTTTGATTATAGTGCTTGGCCGTAAATAACTGAAACGAGTTCTAACTGCTCTGAGATTTAGTCTTATGTCTCCAACACTGCTTTTTATATTCTCCAATATAGCCCATATTCAACGTTATATGCAAACCTAAAATGGTATTCAGGAGGACAAGAAGGGAGAAAAGGCAGCCCATAGATCTTTCACTTCGGGGATTGAATATAAGATCATATTTAAAACACAGCAGTTATAGTCTAATGCTGAATACATAAAACATATGACCATTACAAATTCACCTTTCATTGCAAAGCCATGCTCTTGTACTGACATATCTTATTGCTAGTTAGAGCTTTTCGCATGATGAGGCACCTTTCATGTTCTACATGTAAGCAGGGTATTCCTTCTGGGCTGTATTTCTGCCTATCATAATGTCCCTACACCCAAGAAAGACAGCTTCCAGAGAGCCTGACTCATTCACCAAAGGCTGCAACCACTTTGAAAGGAAAGTGTTTAATTGGAAAATGTTATCTACATGACATTACAATGCTTCTGATTGCCAAGCCTTGATGAATCCAAGGGAGAAGATCAGCCAGTGTTATTTTTTTTTTGGAATTAACCCAAAGAGGTAAATGTAATATCACAAATACTCAGCCAATACACACTTTGGTAACACAAAAGATACAGTTCATGTAGAACATGGCTGTGCTAACTGCTGGGAAAAGAAAATATGTGTCTCTGTGTAAAATATAAATCAGTAATATGGTAAAAAATACATACACTAAAACCAAGATAGTTACAGAATATCCTTCTATATAATTTAATCCTAAACCTTAATGCAGAAAATTAATGTACTAAGACATCATGATACTTCATATACCGATGACAGATTTTCATGGAGTTTGAAAACTATTGAATCATTGATCAACACTGTAGTTTCTCCTTAATATTTGACAGCCATTGTCCAGTTCTTGCATTGCCATATGTCTCTATCCTCAAAGGTCTTTTTCCAAAGTCATCTTCAAAATTTCCCACCACTTCTCTCCTTTCATTGGTACTTCATGCATTCCATATTTTGGCACATATTTATTATTATTTATTACAAATTCACCAGTGATTACCCCAGTGAGATGAATACAAAAGGCATCCCACAAATCTTCAATCACAAGTAAATGTGAATAAATGAATGGAATGAATGAATGAGTAAGTGAATAAAATGAAGACAGCACATGGTGTTCTGATAGCTGTGTGAGATGTATACAGGCACTTTTCACTTACTTCCCATTCTTAGGTGTGTTCCGGGTCTTTGTGGATGATGGAGAGTTGGCACCTGGATTAGTGTTTGGAGAGTCCCTTCTATCCTTACTATACCCACAAGAAGAATAGAAAAACAGATATAATAATGATCACAAAGACAAAAAAGCAATTAAACATTTCATTTCAACGTTCTGAAGGTCTTAGGTGTGTGTTTGTTTCCCTCTCTTTTCATGTTTTACTGTGTGTGCTTGTCTCTCTCTTTCTCTCTTTCTTTAGCCTGTCAAAATATTCAGTGGTACCCTTCAAAGCTAAAGAAAGTGGAAGCCATTGGCCAAGTTCAATGAAAGTCCAGATTTCAAGAGATACCCTAATAGGAGCGGATTTTGAGGGGAATGTGTATAAAAATTAGTCTCTAACATAAAAATCCTTTGTTTCCTGTCTCTGCATTCTCTATGTTGCAAGTTTAGTTCTGTGGCTTCTTTTAGTGAAGTCTGAGAATGCCAAAGTGACTTCTAAAAGTCTTTGGGAGATATCATCAGATGAATTAATAATTTTCCCTCATAATGCCAGCATGGGAAGACCATGAATTCCGATATTCTTTCAGGAGAAGCACCACCTGGTTCATGAGTAATTGAATTTAAATCTCCACCTTCAGTAACTCTACAGCTTATGTCAAACCTTAGAAACAATTACGAAATAAATCACTAGGAAGGTCCGCTTAATCTCATCAGGTTAATAAACGCAGACAAATTAATCACTTGAAGGTAAACAAAAAGGAATAATTGATTGCAGTCTTCTTGATTACTTTATTCTATTTTCTTTATCAAACTATTTCTACCACTATCTTCAAGGCAGCTGCTCTGTCTTAAAATTATTACTTTTCTTCATCTTCAGATTTCCATGGAAAGCAATTCAAAATCTTTCTCACTAGTTGGTGATGTGTGGAATTATTTATCCTGATTTCATCAGAAAGATCTTTTTGTTCGTCTGATCTACGTCAGCATAACCTTTTATGAAAAGGGAAGGTAAAAAAGAAAAATGCTTATCTTAGCTTTCAAAGTGTTTAACAGCCTTCCAGAGGCACAGAACAGCATCTCAAACAATGTCAAAGAGTTCTCCAGATATGTAGAAATCTTTTAAGTACCTCAGAAATAAGTGCGTACAAGTAGCTGTGTAGGTGAGATGGATCACAAGAGATATTTTGTCCCTGCACCTACTGACTTTATATAGCTAGGTAAATGTGATTGGGACAAGAAATAATCCTGGGTTCCTGATAATTGCAAAGGATGTTTATGGGCCCAGATGAAGACTAAGAAATCTATCAAAAGTTCCCAAAGGTTGGGACCAAAGCAAAGGCACAGCAAGTGGAGTGCTTGCTTTGCATGAATTCAACCCAGTTTTAGTACCTGGCATCCTATAATGCCTTCCCCAAAATTGCCAAGAGTGAGCCCTGAATGCAGAGCCAGGGATAAGACTTGAGAAAGCAGGGTGTGCTGCCCAGTCACGGCAAGTAGGATTATGTCCAGAAAGGAGAAAAAGCAGTTCTTGGAAGAGGGAGCACCAAGGTGAGCACCAATCATTTGGTGGGAGAGCGGTAAGATAGATGATCCAGGAAGAGTTTTAAGAAGTCTATTGGGAAAGTGCTGGGCATCCTGCATAGTTCAAGCCCCAATTTTTGTTACACAGACTCGCCATACGTTATCTGCATTTTCAGGTGGAAAAATACACAGTGGGTTCTTGTCCAGGCCCATCCGACTTCCTGGCAAAGCACTCTTGGGCTATTTTGAGATCATACCAACTCTTTTCTTCATCCAGAACCAAGCTTAGATACTAACTGATAACACCCATTTCACTAAATACTCGAACTCAGAATTGAACACTGTCACTTTTCACAAGGTCAAGGTAGCCTGTTGTGAAGGATACAATATGCTCTGTGACGTAGAATCAAGCAAGTTGGGTTGGAGAGATAGTATAGGAGGTAAGACACTTGGCTTGCATCAAACCCCAGTTTGATCTGTGGCACTGTATATGACCCCTAGCATAAAGTTACTCCTGAGCACCATAGAGTGTGGGTGCCAAACTACTCCCCCCTATTCAAGTAAATCTCAGTGTCCTTAATTCCACATCATGGTCACTGACCACTGAACCATCCTCCTCCTCACTCCTCTTCTTCTCTCAGAAAGTCTCCTTCTCTCCCCTCCTCCAACACAGATAGCAGTGGGACATTTTATTTTTGGGGGGAGGCCACACCTGGTGATGCTCAGGGGTTACTTCTGGCTCTGTGCTCAGAAATCGCTCCTGGCATGGGGTACCATATGGGACACTGGGAAATCAAATCGTCCATCCTAGGCTGGTGCACGAAAGGCAGACACCTTACACCCTGCACCACTGATCTGGCCCCTGAAACAAGATATC
>PVKC010031496.1:0-14519 GCA_004027635.1 Crocidura indochinensis | reverse complement strand
CAAAGCGGAGTGGCCGTGCTTTCTGCAGCCTATTATTAGCCTTACTGGGCAGGAGTGGATGCGGAGAAATTCCCAGCCTGATGTCACAATCAGGGGACCTTGCTTTGCAGAGTACTTGCTATAGCCGGTTTTCAGTCTAATGGAATGTTCCTGGGTGTTTCAGCCCTAGGATGGACTTCTGGGAGAGCGAGTCTTTTTTGGGGACCAGTTTGGTCCACTCCCACGAAGTCCAGAACAGCAAAGGACAAAGAAACACAACGAAAAGACAAGACTCACAGTTCTTAGGAGTTGGCCCTACGGACAGGCGTGGATGTGGCCACTACAGCTTTTTTATGGGTATTGTTTGATTGTATGATTTTACTCCAGTCTTTTATTTTGAGTTTATATTTGTTCTGACTATTCAGGTGCATTTCTTGCAGTCAGCAAAAGGTTGGATTGAGTGTTTTGTTCCGTTTAGCCACTCTGTGTCTCTTGACTGGTGCGTTTAGTCCATTGGCAATTGAGAGAAAGAATTGTCCTGGGATTTGGTGCCATATTTCTATCGACGTTTGGTGTGTCTGTTGGTCAGTCTTGTCTTAAAGTAGGTCTTTCAGGTTTTCTTTTAACACTGGTTTTGAGTCAGTAAAGTTTCTGAGCTGTTGTTTGTCTGTAAAGCATTGTATTGTTCCTTCAAACCTGAAAGTGAGTTTTGCTGGGTGCAGTATTCTAGGCAAAGCATTTATTTCATTGAGTTTTCTTTACTATGTCCCACCACTGCCTTCTGGTCTTGAGTGTTTCTGGTGACAGGTCTGCAGTAAATCTCAAGGATGTTCCCTTGAATGTAATTTCTCTTTTCGATCCTGCTGCTTTCAGAATTATGTCTCTATTTTGGGGTTCATCATCGTGACTAGGATGTATGTGTCTTGGAGTGTTTTTTCTGGGGTCTCTTTTAGTTAGTACTCTTCGGGCATGCAGGGTTTGATCGCATGTATTCTTTAGCTTTGGTAGTTTCTCTTTAATGATGTTCTTGACCATTGATTCTTCCTGTAAATTTTCTTCCTGGGTCTCTGGGACTCCAATAATTCTTAAGTAGTTTCATAGTCTTCTATCTTCATCTGTTCCCATTCTTTGAGTGATTTTTTTTCATTGTTTGATCATTTGCTTTAAGGTATTTTCCTATTTCTTCTGCTGTATGGAGTTGTTGTTTATCTCATCTTCCAGTATACCTATTCTATCCTCAGCTGCTGTTAAGCTTATCCATTTTTTTTCTTCAATTCATCTACTGAGTTTTTCAGACATGTTATTTGACCTGAAATTTCAGTTTGGAGTTTTCTGGTTTCTATCTTCATATTCTCTTTATTCTTATTAGTGTTCTCTTCTATACTTTCTTTTAGTTCTGTGAACATCTTCTTTTTTTGTTTTGTTTTGTTTTGTTTTTTGGGGTCACACCTGGCAGTGCTCAGGGGTTACTCCTGGCTCCATGCTCAGAAATTGCTCCTGGCAGGCACGGGGACCATATGGGGCACCAGGATTTGAACCAATGACCTTTTGCATGAAAGGCAAATGCCTTACCTCCATGATATCTCCTGGGCCCCTGTGAACATCTTCTATATTGAGACTCTAAACTCTTTATCTGAGAGACTGACTAGATGATTGGCCATTCTCCAGTTCTCAGAGTTGTCATCTTCATTCTCTATGTTTGGCACTGTCCTGTGTTGTTTCCCTCATTGTCACACTTGTATTGTGGTTGTATTCATTGGCCAAGTGATGTGTGCAGCCACACAGTCAAGTGCTCCTCTGGCTCCTCCCTTTCTGGGCAGAAAAACTCACCTCCAGGGAATGCTAGCTGCCCCCTGATGAAGCCACACACACACAGGAAATCAGGTCCACAGATGCTGCACAGAAGATAGAGAGTTCAGAGAGATGTGTCAGGATTCAGTGTTCCATCAGAGTTCCATCTTTCAAATATTTTGACCCAGAAGTTCTCAAACTTATTTAATCTAGTGATCCCTTCTCTGTAAATTAAAAAAATTAAATTCTCTTGGTATGTCCTTGGAAACTGCCTCTCAACAATCAGAAAATGCCCCCAATTACATCAAAGATTATGTGTATGGCTTGGATTATTCCAGCATCATGTGAGTAATTGGAGAACAGTACTGCCCACCATGGACAATAGGGGTGACCATCCAGAACCTTCCATTCTGTCAGCAACTTTCTGAAAATGGGACTTTGCGATTTTCTAATTAATAATGCTGTTTGCCCACTCCAGATAGTATTTTGCAACACCGTCCTGTTTCATCTGCAGCCAATGCTCCGCTGAAGTGCTTGAAACCCCTGACACCTCTTTGACAAACCCTTGTTTGTTATTTTCATTATGAACATGACACTCCCTCACACAGGTTAGCAGAGCACCTGTTCTCACCATTTGTGCTCTCACTATTCTCCCAGAGTCTCACACCATGATACCTCAGACAGACATTCTGTCTGAATGTGCATTAATAGCAGCCAAGCCAAACTTGGAGTCTTTCATCTGCATTTTCTCTTGAGCCTGAGCAGGTTCTAGGCTCCAGAACAGACATTTTAGGAAATTTAAACCACACTTCAAGGTCTTTCAGTTTTATTGGGTCTATATCTCCCCCCAAACATTTGGATATTTGTGAATTCTTAAGTCTAGGGATATTGAAAATGCGATTTCCATCAGTCTGATTCCAAGCCTCACTGCTGAGAGATCAAGACTCCAAAACAGCACATGCCAGCCAATAATTATCTGTCAAAGCCCAAGTCACAGCATAAGGCATGCTGTTGGAAAATATAATTTGAGTTTTGGAGCCCTTTTCTGTTGACTGCTTGTCTTGTAGGGTCACTGTCAGCCAGCACCAAAAAGAGACAGCTCTCACAGGAATCTATCATGCAGAAAATCCATATATTTTATGTACATCTCCTAGAAGGCTTTTAGCAGTGACAACATCCATTGAAAACCCTGAGTTGGTGACTTCTCTTGCCTCATTCTTAGCTATGGTTGCTCCTGCCTCCCTTTGGAGACCAACAGGGCCATAATAGCAGCTCAGCACCACCCAGAGTTTCTTCTTTGTTTCTCCAAGAAGGTTCCTAATACTGCAGGATGGGATTGGTCTCTTGAAATCCAGCAATTCAAGTCCATGTGTGGATGTGTTTGTTAATATTTAAACTAAGATAAATTAAACTGGACACATTTTTATTTATCCAACTATTTTGGATATTTTTTGGCAAGGTTTTCCCTCTAACAATACCCATATTAACTTCTATTTGTACAGAAAATTCCAGGAGGAAAAATAATTTGGATAAAAGTGGCCAACTACATGTGAAAAAAGAAAAGAACTCAGACCTCTAATGCCATGAACAATAGTCAAATCAAAATGGATTAAACACCTTGATATTTGATCTGAAACCATAAGGTATGCCAAGGAAAACATAGGCAGAACTGCCATATAGGATTTTATATTTGCCTTTTGGCCATTTTCAAAAGCAAGTGATCACAGAACACACCTTCCAGTACACATCCTGTCTAGAGCCCAAGTATCCAAAATATCTCCCACTACCACCTACTACCACCATCCTGCTGTGCAGCCCCCCCTCAGTTCTGCGCATTGAAGCTAGTGTTGGTGTTGGGGTGATCACTTTCTTTGCTTCCTTATCTCAATATGAGTGATTCATCTGTGTGTTTCTTCTATTCTATTTCAGTTGGCCCAACTTCTGTCCTAATGTTCTTATGAAATGTATGTTTAATGCCAGTGAGGTCGAAAAGCAATATGTGCTGTTCCTTATTATGAGGTTGAGCTCCATGGTGAATCCACTCACATATTCTTGACTCACTCCTCTGTCCATGGGCATTGAGGAATTTCCATAACTAGGCAACCATAAACAACCACACCATGAACAGAGTGTGCATCTCTCATGCCAAGTCATGATATTCTTTGTTTGAGGTCCAGGACTGGAATTGCTGAATCATATGAAACTTCCAGTTTCATTCAACTGGCAGAAGACCAGACTTCTTTTTATTCTCAATCTCTCCAGCACAGGTTTTTGGTCTTTGTCATCAAAACTACATTTCTGATAGAGGTGTCAAGTGCTTAAAATCACAAGAACACTCTATCACAACAAGAACCCCTCAATTAACCACAACAAATACTGAAGACCAATTGTCTTTTACACATGGTGTAAGACATGTCATTGGCGGAACACCTGGAGCAAATTTCTGAAATAATATCTACAAAAAAGAAACCCTTTCAACAACAAAATCATTGGCCCTCGCACATTCCAAATGAGTCACAATAGCTTCAAAGTATATACAATTGGTATTATCCTTGAAAAATTTTTGAGATACCATCAACTTATCTAATATGAAAGTTTCCCCCAAAAAGGAAGCATTTGTTTTTATATGTAAACATAATTATTTTTATTTGATAATTTTATATTTCTACATAAATCCATAATAACTAAATATTTTTAAGGATCTGTCTTAAATGGTCCCTTTGTTTGGATTATATTTGTTCTAAAAGCAATTCATGTAATTCAATAAATTTATAGTCACTCAGTGGCACGTACACTAAACTGGAACAGTATATTTATAGTGCAGAGATATTTATTTACAACAAACATTTATAAATATGTGTTATATATAACTGCAGCATAGCACTACTTTCAACCTTTTAAGTCTGAATTGATATTTGGTTTTTAATATATATGTAGCTTTTCATTATGACATTTTCTACAATAATATTTCAACTCATCTTCATATGCAGAGGCACATTATTCTTGAACCATAAACTTTTCACATGTGTTTGAAATGTTGGGACCCACATTCATAAATATATTTTTACTGGTCCTAAAATTACAATTTTAGAAATAAATGAGTAGTTTAAGAGCAATGACCAATGAAGAGATTTCCCTTTTCTGAGCAGAGGGTTCAAACAAAAAGTCTTCTATAAGAATTCAGACAGGTTGCCAGAGCAGTGGCACAGAGTGGTAAGGTGTCTGCCTTGCTGGCACTAGCCTAGGATGGACCTCGGAACAATCCTCTAGCATTCCATATGGTCCCCAAAGCCAGGAGCACATAACCAAGAGTAACCCCTGAGTGTCACTGGGTGTAGCCCAAGAAAAACAAAAAAAGAGTTTAGATAGTCTTACAAAACAGTTCTATATTACAGTTAAGCTAAGAACTTCAGGATCTATTTTAAATAAAATTTTAAATACAGGGTCCTTTTGTTGCTTTAATAAGGAAGAACAAAAGTATCAACTTAGAAACTAGGAGCATCTGGATGGAAAAGGGAGAGTCCACTGGGAGAAAGAGAAATGAGGTATGACAGCAGAGGAGACCAAACACTAAAGGATGAGACAATAATGGCTATTTATTTATTTATTTATTTATTTATTTATCCATTATTCTGGACTCATTCAGTATAGAAGCAAATCATCTCAAACAATCTAATGCCTTTGGCAGCAACCTATAGATGCAGCTCAATACAGAAATGAATTGAACTTGAATAAAGTGATGTACAGTAACAGTAACTTGCCAGGATATGTGATAATTGTACTAGGTATCAGGGTTCACAGAAATAATAGTCTTAGTTACCATGCTGTTCAGGAATATGTGGAGATCATAAATGAAGAAAGCAAGAGTGCGCGGGAGATATCTCTACAGTAAAAGGTAGAGCATTTTACAGATATTGGCAATATTTCTCTCCAGCAAAAGCCAAGATCGTGATTTACAGATGACTGGCTGCTAGAACCATGACCGGACTGTATGTATCCTGGGACCAATAAAAAAGCCCCAGTCTAGGGTTTGAGCTACGACCTGCACAATAACCATGATCTCCAGTTCAAAAGGTCTGGCTGAGACCATTGCAACGGAATAATTCTTCTGGAAACACTATGAAAGATGCTATCCTAGGTTCCATCCTAGGATCAGTGCAAAGACCAGGACCACCAACCACAGAAGACAGATTAAAATGACACTGAGGGAACAGAACTTCTAGAACCACAAAGAAAGACTTCATCATAAGTTCCACTCCTGGACCTGTGCAGATACAAAGATCTCTAGATACAGAGGTCTGATTTTATCACCCAGGATGGAGCAGAAGTCTTCAAACGCCACGAAAGCACCAAGGGGAGAGTAAATGAACCTGAATGGAGTCTATAGTTAATCCCATGACAATATACTCCAAGGGTGGAGAAACTCCATATCTCTTAGGCCAAGAGAATTCCTTTTCAAATGACCCCAATATTTACTGTGCCTGTGCAGGAGGGGGAAAAAAGGCAAAAGCTACAAAACATTTTTATTTTTATTTATTTATGTATTTTTATTTACCTACCTACTTTTTGTCGATTTCTTTGTTTTGGTGTGGTTATTGACATTGTTGTCTCCATTTATATTTATTTTTTCTTCCTTTCTTTTCTTTCTTTATGTACTCTACTATGTTTTTTATCTCAAGACCATGGCTTTTTTTTGGTGCTTATCTTCATCACTGGAGTGTTCACTGGATATTTTATTTGACACTTCTTTTTGTACTTTTTGTTGGGGTGTTTCACCTTCTTTTTCCCCTTAGTCTCTCAAACCCATGATGAGAGCCTCTAGAAGGATTCCGCCCATTTTTGGCGTATTTGATTTTTACCCCAGTTTATTACTTTTCTCTTCTTCAAACAAAACCACATAACTTGAACTATCTAGTCCTGCCTCCCAGTTAGAGGGGGAAATAAGGGAGATACCAAGACCAAACAGGTGTAAGACTACTAAGTAATAAACTAGGTACAGAGGGGACCACATATTCTAGCAGCCCCAGGGGTGAAGGAGGAGGATATGGGAGTTAGGACGGGAACGGAGGTGTAGGGAGGACAAATCAGTGATGGGAATCCCTCCTGATTTTATGTAATTATGTACCTAAAATATTATTGTCAACAATATGTAAGCCACTATGATAAAAATAAAAATTATATTAAAAAATAAGCTTTTTAAAAACCTTCAATTTATATATAAATTACATATTATAACATATATAATATGTTCAATTATATATTTATACATTATGTCAATATACTATACATTATATAACACAATATATTATACAGAATATAATTACATATAATTTATTTTAGTATATATAATATATAAACATCTAATATAATTTATTATATATACATTATATACATTATATATATGTATATATACATTACAGTACATATAATGTATATAATATATAAATATGCAATATAGCAAATATATAAAATTTATTATATGTAACATATATTAAGTGCCTCTTTCAGAAGCAGACTGGTGGGAGACAAATGGAGCATTGGAAGAAGGAAGTGGACACTGGTGAAGGGATCAGTGTAGAAATATTGCATGCCTGAAACCCAGTCATAATAAATTTGGAATTTCATAATAACTATATAAAAATAAAATTTTTTAAAAAGCAACTTCAATCACCCAAAAAATTGCTGCAACATTTCCTGCTGTAGGAGTTGAATAAGGCAATGGGAGTTGTCCATCAAACCCATATCTACCTTTTGAAAGTTACAAAACTGATCACAAGAAAATTAAGAACTAAAAATAAAAAGTACCACTCCATATTCTTAGGTGATCAATTGTGGAAGCATATCTGTAAATACAGAGCAGGGAGAAATGGTCATTTAACCCACTTCCAAGTCTCCTGAATTGGAGGCAGTTAACAGGGAAGGCTGACAGAAGATGTATAAATTCAACATTGATTTTACCAGAGAAGTGTCTGAAATGCCTCATCCATAATCTTATAAATTCTAGACTTTCAGAAATAAGAGCTGCATCTCTTTGTGGTTGATATTAAATCTATGAACATCCACAGAAAAGGAAAGAATGAAAAAGTCCTAACAAAAAGTAGCATGCATGTCTGTGACAGGGGGAAGTATGGGGAGAGTGGAAAATAGGAAAGTGTGAAAGAAAATGAAGTGGTTTGGGGATCAAAACTCATTTTAAAAGACTCAGCAAACGTTTCAAAAATGTAAATTCCCCCACTGTTTCTGAAATAGTATTTGTGTTCCATCTACATATCTTATTTTCATGCATATAAAGCTCTACAAAACAGCAGACATGTCACAAAAACTCTCAAGTCCAGAAGATGATGGGATAATGTAACAAGACTGAATGAAAAGGATGCTTCACCTAGAATACTGCACCCAGCCCAATTCGTGTTCAGGTTTGAAGGAAGGATACATAGCTTCATGGATAAGAAACAGCTCAAAACTTTACAGATGGAAAACCAGCTTTAAAAGGAAAAACCGAAATGTCTACTTTAAGACAAGACAAACCAACAGACACACAGAGGATATCAAATCTTTCCTGGAAACAAATGACAATGAAGACATAAACTATCAGAAACTGCAAAAGTGGTACTGAGAGGAAAATTTATAGCTTTGCAAGCACACATCAGGAAGGAAGAAGGGGCATACCTGAATAGCTTAATGAGGCAGGTTATAAAATTAGAAAATGATAAACAAAAGGAAACAAAAATAGGAATACAGAAGGAAATAATAAATCTTAGAGCAGAAATCAAAGAAGTGGAAACCTATAAAACAATCTGAAAGATCAGCAAAAGCAGAAGTTGATTCTTTGAAACAATAAACAGAATTGATAGACCATTGGCAAAACTCACAAAAAAGATAAAGAAACTTGATAACCCATATCTGAAATAAAAAGGGGGAGATCACTCCAGATATTGCAGAGATTCAAAGGGTAATCAGAGACTACTTTGAGAAATTCTATGCCACTAAACATGAGAACATGAAAGAAATGGATACATTCTTGGACTTTTATAATCTTTCATGGTTGAATAAAGAGAATGTAGTCTACTTAAACACCCCATCACTATTGAGGAAATTAAAAAGAACCTTAGAAAATGATCAGGAGGCTAGAAAAATCTGCTCCTGCCCAGTGGTTCCCAACTGCGAGAAACTGTGAGTGTTGCCTGTGCGTGTTTTTCTACTGTCCTTGTCTCCTGAACCTCTCGTGAGTGGACTGAAAATGATCTAGCAAAATCGCTCTACTAGAAGCTCCAGAAGAGCATGGCCACGAAGTGAAGCAGAGCAGCCATGTGCTCTTTCTAATGAAAGAACACCACTGCAACACACAGAAAAAAAAATCACACAGAATCTCTGAAGGAAAATAATCAGGCAATGGAAAAAATACTCAAAGAATGTGAACAGATGAAAAGAGAAGTCTTCGATAAACTCAACAGAAACAACATAAGAATCAATGGAGTCCCAGAGGCCCTGGAAAGAGATCCACAGGAAAAATCAACAGTCAAAGACATCATCACAGAGAAACTTCCAAAGCTAAAGAATGCATGCAATCAAACCCTCATGCCCGAAGAGTACTAGCTAATAGAGAACCAAAGAAAAGCACCCCAAGACACATCCTAGTTACAATGACTAATCCCACATATAGAGATAGAATACTGAAAGCAGCAATATCAAAAAGGGAAATTACATTCAAAGTAATCCTTAAGTATCCTTAAGATTTACAGCAGATATGTTGTAAGAAACTCTCAAGGTCAGAAGATAGTGGTGGGATATTGTGACAAGATTGAATGAAATGGATGCTACCTCTAGAATACTGCATCCAGCCTGACTCACGTTTAGGTTTAAAGGAAGGGTATATAGCTTCATGGGTAAGCAAAAGCTCATAAACTTTACAGATGCAAAACCAGCCATAAAAGAAAAGCTGAAAGGTCTACTTTAAGACAAAACAGACCAACAGACACACCAAACTTATACACAAAGATGATATTAAATCCCATGACAATCATCTCCTTCAACTTCAATGGACTTAATGCACGAGTAAGGAGAAACAGAGTGGCTAAATGGATCAAAAAACTCAAACCAACCTTCTGCTGCCTACAAGAGACACACCTGAATAGTCAGAACAAGCAAAGACTCAAAATCAAAGGTTAGAGAAAAATCAGTCAACCAAACAAATCTCTTAAGAGAGCTGGAGTGGCCATATTAATATCAGATGACACAAACTTTAGACTCAGAAAAGTTGTAAGGGACACTATGTACGAATCAACAATTATATGCAACAGGAGGAAATCACATTACTAGACATATATGCACCCAATAAGAGATCAGAAAAGTATCTAATACAATTATTGACAAATTTGAAAGAGAATTTTATTGATAATATAATAATTGTGGGAGACTGCAATGCAGCCCTGTCAACACTTGATAGGTCAACAAGATTGAAACCCAACAAAAAATACTAGCCTTGAAAAGAGAAATGGAAGAAAAAGTCCTAGTAGATATATATAGGACACTTCATCTCCAGAAATCTGGATACACATTCTTCTCCAATGTACATGGGTCATTCTTCAGGATAAACCACATGCTAGCACATAAAACATACCTTCATAAAATCAAGGGGATAGAAATTTGCAGGCTACCTTCTCTGACCACAGGGCTCTGAAATTAAATGTGAACTACAAAAGGGACACAGAAGAAAAACTTTAACACCTGGAAATTAAACAGCCTACTACTGAACAATCTGTAGGTCAGAGATGAAATCAAATAGAAAATCAAATCTTTCCTGGAAACAAATGACAATGAAGACACAACCTATCAGAAACTATGGGACATAGCAAAAGCAATACTGAGAGGAAAATTTATAAGTTTATAAAAACACATCAGGAAAGAAGAAGGGGCACACTTGAATAGCTTAATAGCACAGCTTATAAAATTAGAAAATGACCAACAAAAGGAAACAAAAATAGGGAGACGGAAGGAAATAAAGTTTAGAGTAGAAATCAGTGAAGTAGAAACCCAAAATACAATTAGAAAGATCAACAAGAGCAGAAGATTTCTTTTGGAAAATAAAAATAATCAAGATTGATAGACAAATGGCAAAACTCACTGAGAAAGAGAGAGAGAAACTTGATAACCCATATCAGAAATGAAAAGGGGAGATCACTACAGATATTGCAGAGATTCAAAGGGTAATCAAAGACAACTTTGAGAAACTCTTTGTCACTAAACATGAGAACCTGGAAGAAATGGATAAATTCTTGAACTCTTATAGCCTTCCATGGTCGAATAAGAAGGATATAGCAAATCTAAAAACCTCCATCACTAGTAAGAAAATTAAAAACGGTAATCAAATGTCTGCCCCAAAACAAAAGTCCAGGCCCAGATTGATTCACTAATGAATTTTTCAAACCTTTCAAGAGAAAGTACTGGAAATCCTTGCCAGGCTCTTTCATGAAACTGAAAAAAAAAAAAAAAAAAAAAACCTGGAACACTTCCAAATAGATTTTATGAAGCTAACATCACCTTGATACCAAAACCAGACAGAGATTCTACCAAAAAAGGAAAATTACAGACCAATATCTCTGATGAACTCAGATGCAAATATCCTCAACAAAATCCTGGCAAATAGGATCCAGTGCCTCATCAAGAAGGTCATTCTCGCCGGAGAGATAGCATGGAGGTAAGACGTTTGCCTTTCATGCAGAATGACAGTGGTTTGGATCCCGGCATCCCATGTGGTCCCTGTGACTGCCAGGGGCTATTTCTGAGCATAGAGCCAGGAATAACCCCTGAGAGCTGCCAGGTGTGACCTATCAACAACAACAACAACAAAACAAAACAAAAAAAAAGAAGAAGGTCATTCTCTGTAATCAAGAAGGTTTTATCCCAGGAATGAAAGGATGGTTTAACATCTGTAAATCTATCAACATAGTACACAGTATAAACAATCAGAAAAATACAAATCACATGATTATATAGATGGAGAGAAAGCATTTGAGGTCCAACATCCATTCTTGGTAAAAACTCTCAGCAAGATGGGAATGAAAGAAACCTTTCTCAATATAGTTAAACCATCTACCATAAACCAATGGCAAATATTATCCTCAATGGAAAAGACTAAAAGCCTTTCATCTAAATTCTAGTACATGACAACACTGTCCTCTCTCACCAGTCCTATTCAACATAGTACTAGAAGTACTTGCTATAGAGATTAGGTAAGAATAAGCTATCAAGGCCATTCAGATAGGAAAGTCAAACTCTTACTGTTTGTAAATGACATGATATTATATTTAGAAAATCCTAAAGACTCTACCAAAAAGCTTCTAAAAACAATAGACTCATATGTCAACTTGACTAAAGACATAAAGGACCTTTACAAAGAAAACTATAAAACCTTGCTTCAAGAAATAAGAGAAGACACTAGGAAATGGAAACACATACACTGCTCATGGAAGGCAGGATTAACATCATTAAAATGGCAATACTCTGCAAAGCATTGTACAGATTTAATGCGTTCCCTCTAAAGATACCCATGACATTCTTCAAAGAAGTGTATTGCACTTCTGAAATTCATTTGAAACAATAAACACCCTCAAAAAGCTAAAGCAATCCTTGAGAAAAGGAATGTGGAAGGGATCAAATTTTACCCAATTTTAAACTGTATTACAAAGCAATAGTTATCAAAATTGCATGGCATTGGAATAAAGACAGACCCTCAGATAAGTGGAATAGGCTTGAGAACTCAGAGAATGTTCCCCAGACATATAATCTCTTAATTTCTTATAAAGGGACAAGAAATCCTAAATGGAAAACATTCCATGACATTGAGACTAAAGGGATCTTTAAGGATGAAACAGAACTCTCCAAACAAGTGGAAGAACAGATAAACTGATGAGAATATATTAATCTGAGAAGCTTCTGCATCTCAAAGAAAATAGTGCCCAGGATGCATAAGCCACCCACTGAATGGGAGAAATTATTTATCCAATACCCATCAGATAAAGCGCTAATACCCAAAATGTACAAGGCACTGACAGAACTTTACAAGAAATATTATATAATTCCATCAAAAAATGGGGGAAAGGAGCCAAAGAGATAGCATGGAGGTAAGGCATTTGCCTTGCATGCAAAAGGATGGTGGCTCAAACCTCAGCATCCCATATAGTCTACTGAGCCTGGCAGGAGTAATTTCTGTAGAGCCAGAGTACACCCTGAGTGCTGTCGGCTAACCAAAAAGAATGGGGAGAAGAAATGAACAGACACTTTGTCAAAGAAGAAATACAAATGGCCAAAGGCACATAAAAAAATGCTCCACATCACTAATCATCAGGGAGAATCAAAATGACAATGAGGTACCTTATCACGCCACAGAGATTGGCACACATCACAAAGAATGATAATAAGCAGTGCTGGCCAGGATGTGGAGAGAAAGAAACTCTTATTCACTGCTGATGGGAATGCCATTTAGCCCAATCTTTATGGAAAGCAATATGGAGATTCATTCAAAATCTGGAAATTGATCTCCCATGCAATCCAGCTATACCTCTCCTAGGGTTATACCCTAGGAACAAAAAAAATACAATACAAAAACCCCTTCCTCACACCTATATTCTTTGAGCACTATTTACAATAGCCAGACTCTGCAAACAACCAAGATGCCCTTCATAAATGAATGGCTAAAGAAACTATTGTACATATACACAATGGAATATTATGCAGTAGTCATGAAATTTTCCTATATATGGATGTACATGGAATCTATTATGCTGAGTGAAATAAATTAGAGGGAGAGAGACAGACACAGAATTGTCTCACTCATCTATGGGTTATAAAAAATAAAAGACATGTTTTGCAACAATTCTTAGAGATATAAGAGATAAGGACTGGAAGGTTCAGTTCATGATATGAAGCTCACCACAAAAAGTGTTAGTGCAGTTGGAGAAATAACTACACTGACAACTATAATAACATTGTGAATGAATGAGGGAAGTAGAAAGCCTATCTCAAATACAGGCGTGCAGGGGAGGGGGAGATTTTGGACATTGGTGATGGGAATGTTGCACAGGTGAAGGTGGGTGCTCTTTATATGACTAAAACCCAACTACAATTATATTTGTAATCAAGGTGTTTAAATAAGGTTATTGAAAAAAAGAGGGGCCCGGGAGATAGCATGGAGGTAAGGCCTTTCATGCAAAAGGTCATCGGTTCGAATCCCGGTGCCCCATATAATCCCCCGTGCCTGCCCGGACCAATTTCTGAGCACGAAGCCAGGAATAACCCCTGACCACTGCCCGGTGTGACCCAAAAACCAGAAAAAAATATAAAAATAAAAATTAAAAAATAAAAAATTTAAGGAAAACATTAGAAAACTAATACTGAACACTTTCATTTATCTCTACTGTCTTTCCTTGCCTCGTGATTTCATTCAACCTTCCCCATATCTGCATATAGATTTGGAGGTGCTCCCAGTCTATCTGGGGCAAGAAGAAATCAAACCAAACTATAGAACTAGATGAAAGATGCCACAATGCACTTGGACAAATATCTCCAGACCTTAAAATTTAGGCTCTGAGTCTTTGCAAACTCTGGACACTGGGGGACAAGTGATGGGAGCTTTCTGGACAATACCCAGCGTACACCAGCATCTCTCCTCTCTGTTTTGCTCTCTTGGCTTGTGCTGCAGCCTTTTCCTGTAGCACACAAAGCTTTTTTTCTGCCACATCCAACTCTTT
>PVKC010031495.1:0-14522 GCA_004027635.1 Crocidura indochinensis | reverse complement strand
AGTATCTAAGAATTGACAACTGATAAAGAAATCATGTTTCATATACACAGTGTGATACTACTCATCCATAAGATAAAGACATGCAATTTGCTGATACATGGAGGGACCAGAGAGTAGCATGATGAGTGAAATTAGACGGAAGGAGAGAAATCAACATAGAATGAACTCTCTTATGCTGGATAAAGAAACATCATGGTGGAATAACAAATACTCAAAGTCAATTGAAACATAGACCATGAGAAATGATATTCAGTAGGAAATAAGTCCCTGGAGGGCTGGAAAATAATACAGGAAGTTGTATAGGAGTGAGAAATGCCTGTGGTGGAAAAGGGATTCAACAAAAATGAAAAAGTGTTGCTTAAAGGTGATATTTTAAAGCACAGTGAAAATTATATATATATATATATATAATAAAAATTATATATATATAAAATTTATATATATATAATAAAAAGTGCCACTTGTAGCAGCAGAATGGTAGGAGGCAATTGGGGAGGATATTGGGACATTTGCAGAGGAAAGTGGTCCCTTGTGATGGTATTAGTGTTGAAATATTTATGCCTGAATCCAATTATGAATAAATTAGTTAATTTC
This sequence comes from Crocidura indochinensis, assembly GCA_004027635.1. NCBI lineage: Eukaryota > Metazoa > Chordata > Mammalia > Eulipotyphla > Soricidae > Crocidura > Crocidura indochinensis. Next base: position 13,928 of record PVKC010031495.1, on the reverse strand, counting down.
TAAACTGTGTAAATATTTTAAATGATACCAATTTCTAGTTATCTCACTTTTTACTTCTTATCTATAACCATAAATAGATAATTAGTCACTCATTTACCAATTATATAGAGTTCATGCTTTGCTCTAGGCAAGACATGTATTGAAGGTATAAATTTAATAAAGATCAATAAAAACACTAAAAAATAAGTGTTGACGAATATATAGAGAATGTGAAGGCTGTGTGAAGAGATACAATGCATATTTATACATTACTTATTTTCACAATAAGTAAGGCATGGAAGCAACACAGTGAGCATGAATAGATGAACACATGTATATAAGATGATAGGTTAATGAATAGTTCTTTTCAAAAAAAGAAAAGAGGCTCTTTAGAACAATTTTTTTTTGGTTTTTTGGGTCACACCCGGCAGTGCTCAGGAGTTACTCCTGGCTCCATGCTCAGAAATTGCTCCTGGCAGGCACGGGGGACCATATGGGACACCGGGATTCGAACCGATGACCTTTTGCATGAAAGGCAAACGCCTTACCTCCATGCTATATCCCGGGCCCTTCTTTAAAACAATTTTATGCAATTAAAGACATGTGGTTTTTAAAGTCACTGATAGTTTAGTTTTAGGTATATAATATTCACCAACCCCACCACTACTGCCATCTCCCATCCCCAAGGCTCCCCAATGCTCCCATAATTTGTCATCCCACTGTACCCCCTCCTTGGCACAAAGGCCAGTAATTTCTGCTTAGATTTCTTCGTTTTAGTGTTGAGTCTTACATTGAAGATATACCACTCTCTCACATCACCAATATAATAAACACTCTGATTCTTTTCTTCTTCCTTTCTGCCTTGATTTATTTTAAGAAGAAAAGAAATTCTGATGCATGCTACAAAATGATGCAGAGGGACATTTAAAAAGAAAGAAGACAATCCAAAATTAAAATGAAAAAGATAAACATAAATATAAATACTGTATATTATCTTTGTCTGATGTAAAGTACATAATAACACAGAGCAGGATAGTTATTACAGAAGAGTAGTTATTTCTTAATGGTATAGACTTTTATTTTTGTAACATGAACAATTAAAGAGATGGATGGTGATGGTTTCACAGCAATGTGAATGTACTTAATATTATATTATCGGCTAAACTAAAACTTTTTAAATGGTTAAAAAGAAAGTAAATATTCTCCAACTGCTTCCCCAGCAACACTGGGGCTGACTCTTGAATATTCTGTTGTTTTGCTGGGAGTGGACCTCATACATATGCATTGCTTAAAAAACATTCTCCAAATTTGGATAATAACTTATGCACTTTGTATATTTTCTTCAACTGAAAAATTTAAGTAGGTAATACCAAACAGTCTAGTATGTCTTAGTAAAGACATAAAAAATTAATTAATATATTTTAGTGGGGTGGAGACTTAATATTTTTAAATTAATTTTAAAGAAAGCTTAACTTTTCAATTATAACAAATTTCAGTTAATGACTAGAAATATCTATCATATTTCTAGCTAATGATCTTATTGGTTGATAAATCTATCTTCCAAAAATCGGTGTTCTGTTCTGTTTTGTGTTGTTTTGTTTTGTTTTTAAGACCTGTTGGTGTGCAGGAAGTACTCATAGTTCTGAACTCCGAGAAAATTTATGGCAGACTTGGAGGAACATATAAAGTTATTGGGATCAAACATGAATCAGCAGCATACAAGGCAAGCACCCTACTTCCTGTCCTATTCCCCGTCCCCTCTAAAAATTACTTTTATCTTTTCAAACTTTCTCCTTATTTATTTAGTAATATATAGTAAAATCAGAAGGACAATGTTGAAAACTATGTCACTTCATACTTAAGTATATTTATGTGTGTATTTGACATGTTTATTTATCTTTCAGATCCATAATAGAAATATTTGTCCCTAAAATTATGAGGTTAAACATAATAATAAATTGCATTTGATAAAAGTACCAGTAGGTTACAAGAATATTCTAGAACAATATCAGTTATGCACCAAACACTCCTTGATCTTATACTTCTTTTCTTTATTTTAACATTTTATCTCCAGCAGTAGCATGTTAAATGTATGTAGTAAATAGTCTTCAATTACTTAATTATATGTGAAACCTATTTCTTTCTTATACAAGATAAAAAATTTAATGATGATAACTGTACTAGGTGGAATATTGTGAACCAATCTACCATCCTACCCCTAGATAATTAGATATTAGACTAAAATATAAAATCTAAAATTATGTCACTTCATTTGGAAATAATTTTACAGATAGGATTAAGATTCTTAAAGTGGGAAGAATATTATAGACTATCAAAGTAGTGCCTAAATTAAAAGTGCCCCAGTAAAAGAAGTTGAAAATTATTTTTACACAGGAAAGTGTGTGAAGACAAAAATAAGGTCAGAGTACATAAAGCAAGAAGAACCCACCAAAAACTGAGATGACAAAGGATAAACTCTCCTGGAGAATCTTTTGAGGACACATAGCCATGCAAGAGATCTTGATTTAAATCTCATGTTACTTATTATAGACTTCTGGCTTACAGAATCATAAATCAACGCTATGACAATAATTACCATGGAATTTGTGATAATTTGGTCCAGTAGTTAGTACCAAAATAATAAATGGTATTGAAAATAGCTCACATCTACAACACAGTTGTTTTTTACTAGACAGTGTATGTCATCACAACTTTGTAGATAAAGACACAACAAAAAAAATGCACAGTGAGAACAAACTCTTCCATCTTTATAAATAACAAAGATTCAACATGCATTCTAATTCTTGAGCTTTTAATTCTTAAACGTTCATCTATTTTGTCTTGTTATTTCTATGACAATTTTTATTATAGATACAAAATTTGGAACAACTCAAACTAAATAGAATGACCAAAAGTTTTGTTCTTTAGATTCCAGATGATCCAAAGAGATTTGTTAAAACTGACCAATTTCAGGGAATTATGAACAACTATAGATAGTCTTAAAATACTGATTTTTTTTCTGATTACTGTTTAGGGATTCATATACATTCCTTTGTTAAGAAAAAAAAGCGAATGTATAATAACTATACAATATTTCATTAATTTTACTTTATTTCAGTGGAAGATAAAGAAATAATATTTCAGTTAAATTTTTCCTTAGACAAGAAATTCTAATATGTTGAAATAATTAATTGTAAAAATTTCAGAGAATAACTGTAGTAATAATAGTAGAACACATGAAAAGGTCATGAAAAAACTAAACAAAGACTGTCATTATGTGATGAGAATCTCTTCTTGTGGGGAAAGATGTGATAAGTGGGCAATAAGATAAAGTCAAAATTAGAATGTTTTATGGAAGATGAACTATATAACTATGTAAGAGAACAATAAAAACTATTCTTTACTGTAATATTCACATTAAAAGACATATTTGATTATTCTGAATGCTAGCCCATTTCTGTAAGACTTAATTATATAATAGACTTTAGAACTGTCCCATTCTGTCCCAAATAAAGCAAATAATTAGACATAATGTTTTTGGGTAGTATCAAATGTAAAATATTAAAAACATTAAGCTATTGAGCAATTTCTATACTAAAATATCATTGTATTCCAGTATTTTCTTCTACCTTATCACTTGGTTCATAACAAGATATTTTTTGAAACTCATTATCAATCATATTTAAATGGGATAAAGACTGAAGGAATTTTATTCATCTCTGCCTCTTGATAGACTTAAACTTATTTCTCATTGTAATTTCATTTTAAATTAAGAATGATTAATTCCATAAAAGGAAATCCTTGTTCATTTTAGTCAGTCCTGGAAGATATAAATAAACACATTTCACGTAATGGATTAAAAAATGATCCCCATCATGTTACACTTTTTTTTCAAAATATTAATTGCACTTACACATTTTATGAGATAGTCTATCTCAAATCCGGTCTGTTTCTAAAGACAAATGACTTCTAAAATTTTAAACCATATACTTTACTTCATAAATTCTCACTTTAAAGGTATTGTCAGTTGCCTAAGTATTGTTGTCCACCGTGAGTTCTAAACTCTTATAATATTCCAAATTATAAATGCTCTGTTGTTACTTTATTCAGTTAGTGTTTATCAGTGCAACTCAAAATTTATATATTTGAATCACATTTCATAGATTTTTGTTGCTCAAATGATCAAAGCAGCAAAACATAGCTATATTATGTATATACATATATTTATAATAAGCCCTATGTAATAAATGCAGCATATATTTATGTGCATATGTATATGTACTTATATATAGATATGTAAATATTATAAATAAATAATATTTATATCAAAAATTAACTTATTTACTTTAAGACGTTTCTTATTTTGTAAATTCAAAGTTTTTAATGTCAGTATTTTACTACTCTGGTCAAAATGTTAGATACTATAACAATCTATTTCCAAAATGAAAACAAAATCTTTAGACTGTCATTTAGATTTTGCTAAACACTTAAACTTGAGATTATCTTAATAAATATTCATTTCAAAGTTTTTCCAGTGAGAAATTTTCATTTTTAAGCTTCAAGAAAAAAATAAAAATGTATATATTTTTCAGTGCCTCTAGTACCAGAAAATACAATTAAATCTGAAAATGAAAGATAAATGTTGGCACTAGTCATTGGTTTAATGAAACTGAATGGTGTATTTTTGCATGAGGACAGACAAAGGCTATGTAAGGGCTATAAAAGATAGAATATTTAGCTTCTCAATAGTCTATGATTCCCAAAGCTGCTTTCATATCTGGGATATTAATATCATTAGTGTTCCAAAGAAGTTGCATGCTTCTATTTGATAATTCCACTCATGTGCAACCAATTCACATCTATAACTTAAAATTTACCACTATCGCCAAACAAGAGTAATTACAGCTTGTGAATAAATGTAACAAATGCATTCTCTTTGTTGTGCTGTGCTTAAACTTAAATCTTCAAAAATCTCTGGATAGGTACTGATTCAATTTGTTTGAAGGATTCATGGGTAATGGATTTATAAAGATGAATAACAAATAACAGAATATGTCTACTCATCTACCTTTATATGTTTTATAATAAGAAATGCCACATTTTAATTAAATTTCAAATAAAATAAGCTGTAAATTAGACACGGGTGTTCTAAATAGAATTGTTATTGTAAATGAAACTGTTTTGTTGAATTGCAAGCATCTTTCATTATTGAACTTTTGATGTACCTCATAAATAGCAAATCACAACAGGAGGTGTAATTATTTTGAAAATGCTGTTGAAAATAAAATGGTAAATTTAAAGCCAGATGCAACTATCTATTAATAGAAATTCAACACCATTAAAATCTGAGTGTTAATTACAAGTTTGATAAAATATGCGTACGTCCATTTTACATCACAGGTTAATTCTAGAGTTAATATAATTCTTTAATATATGAATTATTATAGTTATATTATAGTTGTTCACATTTATGCATTTTTATGTTTATCATACATTTTAAGAGAAGACATATGATCTATTAATATTGACCTATATAATAAATAGGATCAAGAAATAAACATCATCAAGGGGAATACCAAACCTCAAAATTTAGCTCTTTCAAGAGTTGGCAAGACTAATTACATAAATGCCACACAGTTTCCATTTGATTTCACCTCTCAACATTACATTTCTTACAACATTTCAAATGATAGAAGACTAATCACTATGACATTGACATTATCATATTAAATTTTCGTGGTAGTTAGAATCAAGAGGGGTCATTTCTTCTATTTTTCAAGTTAGATGTTTACTGGTTCATGGAACTGCATTTGGAGTCCAGCAATGTTGAGATCCAAACCACAGACTCTGGAACTTTTCCAAATGGATTATCTCTGTCTCTTATCTTTATAAGAGTTCCTTATCCACAAAATGAAAATTATGCATTCTGTAGGTTGTTTTGAATTTACAGAGACCGGAAAATCCTAATACACTACTTGTTATGTAGTAAATGGGACATGTGTATTATCATTACTTTTATTACTAATATCATTATTATTTAAATGACCTCAAAAGCCGTTTGACACTTCCTCATAGAGTAACATTAAGACAGGTAGGTGTAAATTTAAGACTGATTACATTCGGTTAACATTGAGTGCTTCCAACACGTCATTTACTTACATATTAAATAATACATTAACTCAAGATGTTTGTCCAATTCCCCAGTCTATATTCTAGCTTCATGAATAGGCTGCATAAGTTAATTTCTGACAAACATCTGGAAGGAAATGTGAAGAAATTGCAGCAAACTCCGGACATGCTCTGCTGCATCAATCTACATAATTTTAAATGACCCATATTTGCCTTTCATGCTTAGAGACAAGTGTATACATAATTACATATAAATGGTGATATAAGCATAAGCCTGAGGAGATGCACCTTTGTATTCAATTTCTAGAACCATGGTGAAATAGGATTGCCACATCAAATACTCTTTTAGAAACTAGCTAGTAAGTAACCTTGAAAAAAAACAGAAAATTTACAAAACCGTCATCACACCCCCATATGCTAGGAATGTCACATACCGAAAAGCTAGAGCCGGATGGTCCTTATTTACACCTAGAGAATATAGGATATTCTTGGGAGTCAGTTCAATGTTCCAGAATTTGGAGTTGTTCAAGCCACCAGGATCTGTTAAAACCTCAATCAAAACTATAAACCAGCTTAGAGGAAAAGATTCATAACTATGGTTCCAAGATATATGTAATACAAGCAAATATTATTTTTAAAGAAAAAATGAGAACATCGGAAAGATCATCGTAAGAGTTGACACTATATTCGGTAAGACAAATTGTTTCTGACCCAATTCATTCTCACAATATCACGTAGGATATCCAGAATGTCTCCAAGTGCACAGACCTGATACCTTTTCTTCCACTTGATCTCGGGAATATCCATAAAAAAGTAAAAGTTATGCTATACTGGCTGGATGCTCAGATTCAAAGACATTTGGCAAACCTTAGCTTCCAATCCATCCCCAAAATATGCCACTGTTTCCCCTAAAGAGAGGATTCCTTCAAGTCAATGGTTTCTCAACACACTGTGGTGTGTGTGTGTGTGTGTGTGTGTGTGTGTGTGTGTGTGTGTGTGTGTAAATGTAAAGCAAACTGAAGAAATCACTAACTTGTGTGCAATTCATTTAGTGTTAAATCCCTAGCCCTGTGCTTTTCTTTCTCATCCCAACAACTTCTCCAGGTTTCAGAGGAGAGATTCACCCTGCAGGCATCCACTAGGAGAAAGTCAAAAGTCCCATCCTCTACACTCTGCCTATAACTAAAGTCAAAGCCTACAGACCCTTGTAGCCCCACTGTTGCCTCTTCTTGCCCTTTGGTAGCACCCCAGATTTAGAGAACCTCATGCTTTGCATTCTCCACTTAGACTCAGAAGGCTCACACCACTTTCTGTCACAGTGAAGCAGAGGAAAAGCTGCTAGTGACACGCTGTGAGGTACAGGATAGAGGTAAGTCTTTGGTTTCATCCTGCAAATAACATTCCACATGCTCCATGCTCTAGCCCACGAACTCCCCATCCCTTCCGCAGGGCACATCCCCAGCCAACTCTGCTGCAGGAGCTCAGCCCCATCATTTTGCGCGCAACTTACCTTGATGAGGCTGAGCTTTTTGCGTTCCCAGTAGCTTGTCTCTCCTTCCTCCCACCGAGCCCTTCATCCTCCTGCTGGCAGAAGCCCTGCGCCCTGGTCCAGGCATCCAGGGGGACCTGCCACCCGGGCTGTGGTCCCCGGGACGCGCGGCTACTGGGTCCGCAGCTTGGGCGGCTGGCTTGGCAGCGAAGTGAGCGACAGCCACAGAGAATGGTCCCCAAATCACCGCGCTGGCTCTCTCTAGGGTGCAGGCTGGAGGTGGCAGTCAGCGTGCCTCTGCCTCGCCTTGCTGTTCCCCCAGTGCTCTGCAGGAGTCCGGGGAGCCCGTGCCAGCCTCAGGTGCATCCAGCTCAGGAGAGGTGCAAGCCAGTTTGTAGGTTTGTAGGGAGGGACTGACCCAGGGATGCAGAGTGAAAGAGGAGAGAAGGAAGGAAGAAACCGAGAGAAACTAGCCTTGAGAGACTTAATGGATTGTGGGTGCCAGGAGAAACACAAAGCTGAATAATGTCTCCAGAAATTCGAGACCCAGAGAATGGAGTTCTAGTGAGCTGTTTGGGAAGCTCAGAAATCTGGTCTTTTTTGGTATTTAGGTCCCCCTGCTGGTTTGGGGATTGGCAACTGTCAATCACTCCCCCTATACTCCACCATGCATATACATTTTTAAAGTTAACTTCTAACATATTATAGAGAAAATACAGCAAATAAATAGGGAGATTCAATGCACCACTTTTAAGGAACCCTGTTGGGATATTCATCCACCATCTCTTCAGTCAAATCGTTCCTCCTTCCCTTCTCTCTCTCTCTCTCTCTCTCTCTCTCTCTCTCTCTCTCTCTCTCTCTTCTTCCTCCTCATTCTCTTCCTCCTCTCCCTCCTCCTCCTGTTCCTCCCCCTCCTCCTCTCTTTGTACACGGAATAAATTTGAAATTTTGTTTAAGTTCATATTCTGATTAATTGTGTATGGATGCGGCAAGTTCTAGAATTCTGAGTCTCCTTCTAAAGTTAATGAAAAATACTATCCAACGTGCTTTCTTATATCAGATACAATCACTATTTGGAAAAATATCTGAGATAATAAGTAACTAAGAAATGTGTTTTTTTTTTCATAAAATTTGAAGAATACGAGTGACAAATAATATAAATATGAGCACAAGGATAAAGGAGTAAAAACACCTGCCAGATAAAATATTTTTATCTGTAAAAATAGTAAACTGTAAAATATCTGTAAATAGGAAACTGCTATTAGTAGTTACTATTAAATCAAATAATTAGAAACACTAATGCAGATGAATGTAGAAACATAATTATAATTCATCACTCTATGGGTTTTCAAGCAAAGCTGTAAAATTACCAACAGTGACTGTTCCACAAACACACCAACAGTTAGAGAAAAGATGCAAAATAACATCCTCTAAGGGGCAGTCAAGTCTGCCTTTGAGTAAGTAAGTTATCGACTGGCAGACACGGAGCAGTTCTAGTGTACAGTATTAAGCAAGTAAATTATTTATTGTGAGTTAAAACAAGCCATGTCATGAGCAAATAAAAAGAATATAGTAAGGTGCATTTGCTTTACCTTAGCTTGGCTATGTTAGTTTGATTCTATGCTCTTTTCACACGTTCTCATTTGATTTAAAAAAAATTCCTCTATTTCTAATTTTTAAGAAGTAAAACCTTTCCTAGAAAAGAACAAGGTCTGTCACAATTTCTTCGTTTAAAACAGTGAATTGGCCATCTACTAAATAAATACTATGCTAGGCAGTCTCAATATTAGGTATATTAGCTATTTACCACCCAAAGGAGAATACTAATATATTACCACAGAGAATTTAAAAGGTATATAGATTTCTGGATTATAATTATGAGATGTAGTAAGGCTACATAACCCTTTAAATGAGCTTATTAAGCAGAGGTAGATAAGGAATATTAGGGGTAAAATATAATGACTGTGGGTGGAGCAAAGGTAAAGAAGTGTCTTTTTGCCCCAGTGCCCACAGTATATAACAGAAATACCTTGAAAGATGGGCAGTGGCTACAATTTCTTTTTATTTATTTGAATTACCATGGGATACAGTTACAAAGTTGTTCAAGGTAGAATTTTAATTCTCAATGTTCAACAAGCATCCATATCACCAGTTCACATTTCACATCACAATCACCAATGTCCCGGACTTGTTTCTTGCTCTTCCCCTTGGCTCTCCTTATCCCATGCTTGTCTCTATTGCAGATAATTTTTTTTCTCTCTGTCCATATATCTTTCTGTCTTTCTGATTGTCTCTCTATCTCTGTCTCTGCCCTTTTTCTTTTTAAATACTATTTTATAATGTGGCTATTGAAGGTATATCATGCACATAACATTACCTCATTTCAGCACCTAGTTCATGTCAACTATTATTGTCATATTGGTCCACTCCCTCTGTGCTATTTGCACTCCCCTACTCTTTGTGCCAAGCTTCCAATGATCGACCAGTCAGTCCTCCAGGTCCTCATCTTTATTATCCTTGGGTATTATTACCAAACTATTTTTATATCCCGCAAATACAGTAATTTTATCATATCTTATCCCTATTATAATTCAATCTCTGTCCCTCACATTCATTTTGCTCAGCATAAAACTATATATATATATATATATATATATATATATATGTATATATACGTATATATACATATATACATGTTTAACAATTTTTGTGACTTCATTTTTTCTAACAGCTGCATTGTATTCCATTGTGTGGATGTACTGCTAGTTCTTTATTCTTTCATCTGATCTGTGACACTTGGGTTGTTATCAAATTCTAGCTATTCTGAATAGTAGAGCAATGAACATAGGAATACAGGGGCCTCTCTGAATTGTTTTGGGGGCCAGAGAATATATTCCCCAAAGCAGCCTTTCTAGGTCATATGAGAGTTTAATTTCTAATTTTTTAAGAAGCGTTCATATTGTTATATCCTGTCCAAAAAGACTAGTTTAGTCTGCCTTCCCACCAGCAGTGAATTTCTCACTGAATCCACACAAACACTGACTGTTCTTGTTCTTTGCTTTGTGTGACTGTGTCTGTGGTATGAGGTAATATCCCATTGCATTCTAATGTGCCTTTCCCTGATAACGAATGAAATGGAGCATGTTTTCATGTACCTTTTGGACACCTGATTTCTTCTTTGAGAAAGTTTTTGTTCATTTATGCTCCCCATTTTTGTAATGGTTATGTAATTTTTCTTGTTAAGTTCAACCAGTGATTTATATATCTTAGATATTAACCCCTTATCAAGTGTGCAGTATTGAGTGAATAGTTCCTCCCAATATGTGAGCAGTCTTTTTGCATTTTGGTCTTCATTTTCTTTGAGGTCAAGAAACTTATTAATTTAATGCAATCAAATTTTTTTATCTTTGCTTATACTTGTATGGTTAGTGGTGTATCACCCTTGATGTTACCTTTAGATTCAATATAATGGTGATATCTGCATATGTTTTCTTATATAGTATGGATACAATTTCTAATCTGAAATATTTTGCTTACTTAAGAAATTTTAAGCAGGGATCCACAAATATCAGGCATAAAAGTGATAATTTAATATATTAGTTTTATAGACTGAGCTTGCAAAAATAATTGATCAAGAAAGCACTTAAGAGAGTTTAGTTATATAGGCTGAAGACCATGAAAGTTGGACCATGATAAGTGTGTTAATAAATAAAATATAACCTATAAGTTTGTTGAGAATTCCAGATTGTCTTATTGGGAAACTCTCCCCAAAACAATTGAGGGTGGTCCATATCCAGTGATTCTCTGGGGATACTCCTGCCTCTGTTATCATAAATTTAACTCTGTGGGCTTGGATTATCCATAAGGTATGCTTAGGTGAATGTCAGTTTAACCTCATGCAAGACAATAACAGACTTGCTGTACTATCACACTGGCCCAATAAACATTTACTTTAAAGACATTGCTAAGAATTAATAGTATGTACTGATTTCTTGCAGAAGAGGGATTTGTTCAAGCTCATTTTAAGATTTTTGTATTTGGAAGAAAGAATAAGGGTATTGCATTGGAAATTGAGATGTTAAGAATGGAACTGTAGATTTTACACTGTTCTTTAGAAAACACTATTCTATATTGGATTCCCTTTATACATTTCAGATAAGAAATAGAGATATATTAAGGTGAAGTGTACAAGCTCTGCTCTGTGATTTAGTTTTCAAATCAATGTTTTAAAATTTGGGGCCATTATGAAATAGAATAGAGAAACAAACACACATTGCTTAGATGTAAGTTTGGAACTGTGTTACATTCCTATTTCTCAGGATCATATGTAAAATTTGAAGTGCTCACTGCATAGAGAAAGTATGGCAATTAAGTAGAATAATGCAATGTTATATCATTTTCATTTTTGTTGTATTCTAGAAGATATAAGAAGATGGACACATATATACAAATTTACTCTAATAATGGCAACATACACCATAATGATTTTATGGGTTTTAGAAACGTTTACATTTATAAAGTCTAGTATTTTAATAACAACCCAGAATTTAATGTTATATAAGTTATAGAAATGTCCACTGGATGAATAAATTAATCCTATGTAGAGAAGAGTTATTAAATAAAATTTAAAAAATGGAAAGAGATAGGTAAATGAGCTATATATCTTCATTAATCGAAATCAAGTTGGGTAAAATGTTTTTAAAGACATAGATCCTGACAACAGAGTGTAAAGATTCATAAAGGAAAACATTAATACACAATTAATCATCTTTTGACTTTTTGGGACAGGACCTGGTTTTAAGAATTATATTTTATTTGAGATAAGTATTGGGTTAGAAAGATCACTATTATAAATGGGAATACTAAATTTTAGGTATTAACAGGATATTAAACTAGTCTTTAAAGAAATTTGATAATAAACTGAAGATTTTTAAACAGAGGTGGGGTAACTAAAACAGTAAGAGAAAGTTGGAGTCACTTAATACAAAGGAAATAGTAAGAAAATACTTTAATGATAGCTATTGAGTTAAAAGCATGAGAAAATTGACAGTAACATCTGAAAAGAGAAGCAGAATTGATGAACCACAGTGCAAGCATCAACCTTAGCAGTGAAAAGGATCACTAATTTTCGTGATCCTTGAGAAAAAGACTAAACTCAAGATATGCTGAGATTATAAAGTGAAATGGCAGAAGGTAGTAAATACTAATATTACTGTGACCTTATATCTACTTATAGATATAAGATAAATCCTTCTATTAAATGCTTAAGGTCAACAAAAATAGCATCATAACCTGAGTAACATACAGCATAGTTGCAATGAATTATAATAGATATAATAGTGACTATAATATAGACACTTTGGAATGAGTTTTAACAGGAATGTAATAGTGGATGCACTAAAATCGAAAAAAAGATAAGCAAATAGTGACTCACCAGTTGGGAAAAATAATACAGGGTCAAAGTACACACATTTATTATAATGAAGAGAAACAGGATTTTTGTTTAAACTTTCCCAGCAATAACCAAAGCATTTGTTGAGAATAGCACAGGAAATTTACCTTTTTATTAATTAGGAAAATAAAAATTAAGGAAAGATAAATTAGGGATTTCATGAAGTTAAATTTGATGGTCTTTCATTGTAGTTTTTGAGATATTCGATTATTTATTTTATAATTTATTTTATAATTATTTAGCTCAGTGAGCCTAGTTTGTCTTCTCTGTAAAATAAAGGTAAGAGTGTTATATATTTTGGAATGTGTGTTTGCGATGAGAAGGAAGAATCCCCACAAAATTGTTCTTTGGGACCCTTTTAAGTTTCTCTTAGTCAACTGAAATAACAGTTCAATGTGAGGGCCCAAGGTGTGGTGTCCTTGGTTCCTGAAATTCCAGAAATTACCCAGATCACCAGAATGGTATTCAAAGGATTTCTGTGTTACATTCATTGGTACTCAAAAGTCTCTATAGATGGACCTGTACTGAGGATAAATTCACAGTTGACTACATGCAAGGCCACATGCCATAACACCATTCTATCACTCAGGCCCAAGTTTTTGACTTTTTAAATAGGCAATAGTGGTAAAGCAGTGAAGAGTTCTAATAGAATTTAAAGACTTCTGGGTCCTCGCCAAAGTTTTTAATTTATCCGTTGGTTACACAAAGTACATCTCTGATGTCAAAATGTTGGTACAGTGAATAAAAATATTTCTTTGCATACTGCTGACCCAGGCTTAGTTTTATGTATCACATATGTTTCTCTGATACACATCATGAATGACTCCAGAATACAAAGTTAGGAGTACCCCCAAGAGCATGGTGGATATGGCTCAAAAA
>PVKC010031494.1:0-14517 GCA_004027635.1 Crocidura indochinensis | reverse complement strand
AAATAGCTTCACAGGGGTCGGAGAGATAGCATGGAGGTAAGGTGTTTGCCCTGCATGCAGAAAGACGGTGGTTCGAATCCCAGCATCCCATATGGTCCCCCAAGCTTGCCGGGGGCGATTTCTGAGCTTAGAGCCAGGAGTAGCCCCTGAACACTGGGGGTCGTGACCCAAAAACCAAAAAAATAAAATAGCTTCACAGGACAGCTTGCTGGCAGCTAATTTCCCTTCTAAGGTATGCTCCCAATGGGTGCTCCTTTGGGGGCTCCTTACCCCTGGAGTGTTCCTTCCTCCTGAGGGTGCTCTTCCTGGGTGTTCCTTCCATCTGGAATGCCCCTCCCTCCTGGGGGTGCTTCTCCCAGTGTTACTCCATCCTGTTTGGGAGCAGGTCTCATTGCCTTTGGGACTCTGTTCCTTTTTAGGCTCCTTTTCAGGTGTCTCATCAGTGTCCTAGGTGACCTTTTTTGGGGGGAGGGTTCTCATGCGGTATCAGAGAGATGACAGCTAGTCTAGAGGTCCATGATAGCACCAGAGACCCAGGGCTGGGGTATGGATCTGGAGGTGCGGAGTCTGGGGGTGTGGAGCAGGTGTCTTTGTGCATCTCACTGGTGCCTCTTCTCAGTTCACAGCCAAGCAGCTGGAGAAACTAGCCAAGAAGGCAGAGAAGGACTCCAAAGCGGAGCAGGCCAAAGTGAAGAAGGTGAAATACTGGCTTTGCCCACCCTTGGGCCTTGCCTCTAGGGATACGCCCCTTCCCTGGGGTTCCACTTCTACTTCTGCCTATTCTGTGTTTTGGGGCAGTGGGATGTCCACTTTACCACCTGTCTCTTCCCCATTTCCCCACTGTCGCTGGCACTTTACAACACAGTGTTTGAGGGAGTTGCATGTTTGGGACTGGGCTCCTGGCTGAATCTTCCTCTCCAATGGAGAGGCTCCAGGCTAAACTTGTGCCACCTTAAAACTGCAATGGAGGGAGGGGACGGAGCAATAGCATAGAGTAGGATGTTTGCATTGCATGTATCGACTCAGGATGGGCCTAAGTTTGATACACAGCATCCCATATGGTCCCCCGAGCCTGCCAGGATCAGTTTCTGAGCACAGAGTCAGGAGCAACCCCTGAGCACCACTGTGTGTGGCCAAAAAACAAACAAACAAAACTGTCATGGGGAGGTGGCCAGAGTGACAGCACAGTAGATAGGAAATCTTGCAAGTAGCCAATCAGGGTTCAATCCCTGGTATCCCATATGGTCCCCTGATCCTGCTAGGAGTGATTTCTGAGCTCAGGGCCAGGAGTAACCCCTAAGCACCACCAGGTGTGTCCCTAAAACTATATATATATATATATATATATATATATATATATATATATATATATATATATATGGGACTGGTGAGGTGGTGCTAGAGGTAAGGTGTCTGCCTTGCAAGCGCTAGCCAAGGAAGGACCGCAGTTCGATCCCCTGGAGTCCCATATGGTCCCCCCAAGCCAGGGGCAATTTCTGAGCGCTTACCCAGGAGTAACCCCTGAGCATCAAATGGGTGTGGTTCAAAAAAACAAACAAAAAATATATATATAATAAAGAAAATAGATAGGGTCCAGTGCCTTGGGGGTGGGCCCACCTGATTTCCTGCCTCACCCTTCATGGGCTGGAATCTTTATGGGACTGTGCTAGAGGGAGGGCAGAGACAATTCACTCTGTCTCTCCCACGGCCCTCACCCCTATATCAGGCCCTTCAGCAGAAAAACGTGGAGTGTGCCCGTGTGTACGCCGAGAATGCCATTCGCAAGAAGAACGAGGGTGTGAACTGGCTCCGTATGGCATCCCGTGTGGATGCTGTGGCTTCCAAGGTGCAGACAGCCGTGACCATGAAGGGGGTGAGTTTTTGCCGCAGGCTCAGCAGGACCCTTTGATGGGAGGGACAAGTTAGATGTGGTGTTTGACCTGCTGGGTTCTTGTTGGGGTCCTGTTGCTCAGTACTGCTTTACCTGCTGAACGATGCTGATGAGGTTCTGCACGTGCTTTATAGGTGACCAAGAACATGGCCCAGGTGACCAAAGCCCTGGACAGGGCCCTGAGCTCTATGGATCTACAGAAGGTGTCTGCTGTAATGGACAAGTTCGAGCAGCAGGTGCAGAACCTGGACGTACACACATCGGTAGGTCTGTTTGAATGCAGCTGCGGTGTCCAGAATGGGAGGGTGAGCCGGCATCCGGGCCCCGAAGCCCATGTACAGGTACTCAGCCTATGGCATGCGCAGGTGATGGAGGACTCCATGAGCTCGGCCACCACACTGACCACACCACAGGAGCAGGTGGATAGCCTCATCGTGCAGATTGCCGAGGAGAATGGCCTTGAGGTGCTGGACCAGCTCAGCCAGCTGCCTGAGGGTGCTTCGGCAGTGGGCGAGAGCTCTGTGCGTAGCCAGGAGGACCAACTGTCACGGAGGTAGGCCCACAGGGGCAGGGAAAGGTTGTAGGGAAAGGCTGGAACCTGGACTCATGGAACCTCTCAGGCTGCACTGGCTGCCTCTGACATGGGCCAGGGAAAGTAAAGCCCTGCCTTTCTCTGAAACCCTCTATGGTGTACTTGCAGGCTGGCCGCACTGAGGAATTAGCCAGGATTCCACCTGGCCTGGCCTGGCCTGGCTGTGGGAAGCCCCAGGCGGAAGTCAGCCCACACTTGCCTTTCTGTGGACTGTGGCCTTGCTGCTCAGCACCCACCTGTCCCACCTGGAACCCTGATGTTAGCCCATGGTGGGACCCTGTCTCCAGGATTGCACAAACTTCTGGCGTTTCTGGGTAATTTCTGTGCCTCTGTGGACCTGCAGCCCTCCTCCTCATCTCCTGACCCCCAGCACGGACGGGTTGGCGCCTGTGGATCCATGTGGATCAGCTAACCTGATGCTGCAGGGGTGGGGTTACTCCATTCAGCCCCAGAGGCCTCCTCTAAATCTTGACATTATCCCTTAGGTTCCACTGCCCCATCACAGCTGCCACAGGGCTGGTGTTCTGTGTCTTTCTGGTTCCTGTGTATCTCGGGATCTCGCTGTTCCCCCCATTGTCCTCCAGCCTGCCCTCAGTGAGGTGTCGTTATTCTATCCTACACTAGAGAGCAGGTGTCCCCTAACCCTGCTCTGCACCCAAATTTCAACAGCCAGGAGTGGCTGAGGGCCAGGGGGGGTTGCCCAGATATCCATATGCTGCCAGGGACTCTGCCCACCTAGGCCAGCCTGTTGCTGGTCTGTTGCAACATAGCCTATTGCTGTGTCCTCTCTCCAGTTTCATGTTTACGGTTTCCTCAGAGCTCCCAGGACTTCCCTTTGAGTTTTGTTTTTGCCAAAATGAAAGGATCCAGGCAGGACAACTGTTCTAAGTGAGTGCTCAGACCACCTGGCCAGGCCAGGACCTGCCACATGGCTGTGAGCAGTGAGACTGACCCCAAGGGGCTGTGATCATCCAGTCTGCCCTCACCCCCACCCCCACCCCCACATGCTCTGAGGACACTGAACTGGAACAACTCTCAGCACTCTGGTCCCCAGTGGGCTCAACTTTCTGGAGCCACGTGCTGGGCCTTCGTAAAAGGCAGTGAGATGTTCATTTAACTTAAATGCTGTTGTAAATAAAAGGATTGACACCTAGCACCTGTCTTGCCTGAACTTTGATTGAGATTGGGGGTGTCTATGGCCGTCCAGGCCCCCATTGGGAGGCTGAGAGGGCTATGGTACAGAGAGAGCCTCAAGTCAAGCTGAGAATTGAGTCAGTGAAATGATCTTGGAAGTTCTAGCGCCATTCCTTGGGCCATGCCCACCTTCTCTAGGATCTGGGCCATTCAGCCATTGTCCCATCCACCTCTTTTCCTACTCTTTGCCACTCTCAGGCTTACACACTGGATGTCCAATGCTTCTCGGCCACTCTGCTACCACAGGCTGGTGTTAATGCTAGAGCACTGCCACTGTTTGTACCTGTGCACTCACCTGTCCTGCCATTGGGGTCACCTGCTAGGTCTTGTGATAATTCAGTTTGGGAATAATTCCTCCAGGTACAAACACTAAGTGGCAGGACCTGTGCTTCAAAAAAAGAGCAGAAGGACCATGCAACTGGGAAGGAGGGTAGGAAGGAGACACACTGTGACCTGCACTCCCACAACCTGTGTGTACAGTGGGACCTACTTGGGCAACCTGTGTGTATACTGAAACCCTCAGGGGCCTGGGAGATAGCATGGAGGTAAGGCGTTTGCCTTTCATGCAAAAGCCATTGGTTCGAATCCTGGTGCCCCATATGGTTCCCCGTGCCTGTCAGGAGCAATTTCTGAGCATGGAGCCAGGAGTAACCCCTGAGCACTGCCGGGTATGACTCAAAAACCAAAAAAAAAAAAAAAAATGCTTATATATACTGAAACCCTCACCTCTGTGTTTATACCAATACCCACCGAAGAAAACTGTGTCACTGATATCCCCTGAACAACCTATCTGTACACCAGGATCACCCATGGGCAATGTGTGTATACCTGGACCCCCCTGAACAACTATATGTACACCAGGACCCACCCCGACAACTGTACACTGTGAACTATGCTCAGACAACCTGTAGGCACTCCGAACCACATTTGTTTCCTTAGAATCAGTATTGGGGCCGGAGAGATAGCACAGTGGCAGGGTGTTTGCCTTAAACGCTGAAGGATGGTGGTTTGAATCCCGGCATCCCACATGGTCGCCCGAGCCTGCCAGAAGCTATTTCGTTTTTTGTTTTTTTGTGTTTTGGGTCACACCTGGCAGCCCTCAGGGGTTACTCCTGGCTCTACGCTCAGAAATCGCTCCTGGCAGGCATGGGGGACCATATGGGATGCCTGGATTGGAGCCCCGTCCTTCTGCATGAAAGGCAAATAAATGCCTTATCTCATGGTATCCCTCCAGCCCCTGGAAGCTATTTCTGAGCTTAGAGCCAGGAGTAACCCCTGAGCGCTGCTCAGTGTGACCCAAAAAACAAAACAAAAAAATCAGGGCCCGGAGAGATAGCACAGCGGTGTTTGCCTTGCAAGTAGCCGATCCAGGACCAAAGGTGGTTGGTTCGAATCCCGGTGTCCCATATGGTCGGTCCCCCATGCGTGCCAGGAGCTATTTCTGAGCAGCCAGGAGTAACCCCTGAGCACAGCCGGATATGGCCCAAAAACCAAAAAGGAAAAAATCAGTATCAGTCTTTACAACTTCTAGCCCCCAGCTCTAGCCCCACAGGGGCTCACTCTGCCCCTGTGCGGGGTTGTACTTTGGGGACCAGGCATGATGATCCTGGGAGCACAGGGAGCATCGCAGCCCTTTAGCCTGTGGCACTACCAGCACAGCCCACCAGAGGGCCCTCCTGCACCAGAGGAGACAGTGATGGGCAGGGTTGGGCAGCACAGAAACCCAACAACACCTGCCCCTTCTAGGGTATGGATCAAGGCTTTGTGACTCTCGGTTTTGGCTCCTAGGGCCTGGGAGAGTCAGGCAGGCACTGTGAGCATCACAGCCATGTGGGGCCTCTGTGAGGCCTTGCTGCAAACCAGCCTGAAGGTGACACTAATTGTGATGACTGGGGACCAGAGAGAAAGCATAGTGGTACATTTGCCTTGCATGCAGGCGATCCAGGACTAAATGTGATGGTCACCATAGAGGACCAGGGCTACAGAAGGGCTGGTGCATCACCCCAGCATAGAATCAAACACCTACAGGGTCGACTCCTGTTGAATCTGGACACTGCTCAGGCACAGGGAAGCGAGTAGAGCGGCAGCTCAGTCTGGCCTCTGGTGTGTCTCAGTCCTCCCCCTCTGGTGCCCACATGATTGTGACAGTTCAGGAGGTCATTTAGGTTAACCCCACCCTCTCTGTACTCACCCCTGCTTAGAAGGAATTGGGCTGAGTATGTGTAATTGGGAATGTGCACACACAGATGTGCTCGCATGTGCATCTACTCTTTATCCATGTGCAGCAGTGATGGCACATATGTTCATGTCTGTGTGCCTGGGGGCTACTAGGGGACTGTACTATGTGTTCATGTATTGAATGCATGTGCATGGAATGAATATATGCGTTGTACAAGTGTGAGTGCAGTGTTCGTGTATGTGTAATTGCACTTAGATGTGTGGTCTGAGATATGGGGTGTGTGCATGAATGAACACAGTGTACATGTGTGTAAATGCATGTGCGTAAGGAGTACATTATGTGCATGGTGTGTGCAGTGAATGAATACATGTGTGTGCCTGTGTATTACAGGTTAAGACTGCATGTATGTGTATGGGTGTGTGAATACACATTGAAAGGCAGCTGGAGTCAGAACTTTCAGATAAAGACCCACCTCTAGGGGCTGAAAAGATAGCACAGTAGGAGGGAGGGCATTTGCTTTGCACATGACCGATCTAGGTTTGATCCTTGGCATCCCATAAGGATCCTCCCAAGCACCGCCAGGAGTGATACATGAGTGCAGAGCCAGGTGTAACCTCTGAGCACTGCCGAGTGTGGCCCCCAAACCAATAAACAAAGGGACCAGAGACTCTCCTCTCTGTTCTCAGAGAGCCCTGATTCCCTCAGACTCAGCATTGCTGAGTGCCAATGGGCTTTATCTCTGCTTGCCCTGTAGGTTTAGGTGCTCTGTGTGTGGATGTCAGCCCCTGCTGCCCTCGGCTCTAGGGCAAGACTTAGAGATTTTAAATGGGTACTTTATTGTGGGTCCACTGTATGACTGGTGAGCAGGCCTGGTGTGAGAGCTCCTGGACATCACAGCACATACAGGCTGAGAAGGAGTAGCCCGAGAGAGGCCAATAGGACCCCTGACAGATGGTTGGTGTGGGGTGCAGCGGAATAGCCATAGTTGGTCCTGCAAGAAGCCTCCAGCTTGTCCAGGGCAATGGGCTCCTCCTCAGGGGGCTGGGTATGGTCGCTCACCTATAAACAGGGATAGGTTGAGGTGTCTCCCCATGGCAGCTGGGGGAAGTGGGTGCTGCCCCCCTTCTTACCCGCTCTACATCCTCAAAGACTCTGAGCAAGTTCAATGCTAGGGCTCCCTTCACCTCTGCTTCCGTCCATCCTCTCCGTAGCAGCTCAGCAATAAGGTCTGGGTACTTAGACACGTCCTCTAGGCCCGAAGGCATCCTGAGATGGGGGGCAGGAATCCAGGCTCTCCCCATGCCCCACAACCCACAACCCAAGGCACAGAAGTGGGGGAACTTTAGAGTCCATCCAAGATACCCCGGGCCTTTACCCTTCCAGCCCTGCCCCTTACCTGGTAACCCCGTCGTAGTCCCCACCAAAGCCCACAGCACCAGGTCCTGCCACCTTCTTGATGTGGTCCAGATGGTCTGGATGGAAGTAATGTCCCAAGAGGGTCCAGATTGCAGGCCCTGATTGCAGGGGGTCTGGGAATGGGGCTCAAGACAGGCTGGGGTGGACATACCCACCTGCCACCTGGGATAAGTTGGCTTCCTTCTGGCAGGAAACGTAATCATTGTAGAAGTTCACCATCACCAGGCCGCCCTTCTGCTTCTGTTTGGGAAGAGGGAACCCTGAGATCAGGGCCTGAATCGCAGGGCAGAGACCCCTGGGGATGGAACCATAGGGAGGGAGGTGCAGGGCTGGGAACCAGGGTCAACGTCAAGGGCCCCTCGACTGTCACCACTAGCTGCAGCACGTTGTCTGGCACATTGCGGCGGTGTGGACACACAGAAAAGGCTGAAGAGTGGCTGAAGATGACGGGGGCTTTGGACAGTTGCAGGGCTGCCTGCATGGTGGCCAAGGACACGTGGGCCAGGTCCACAATGACGCCCAGCCGGTTCATCTCCCTTATCACGCTCTGGAGTGACATAGCAGGGAAAGGCAGGGTGTGTGGATGGATGGGCTGGGCTTGGGAGACAGGGGGCGGGTTTTATAGACCTGGTGTGGTGGACAGAGCTTCCTGCTATAGAAGAGCAGGTTTGAGTGGATTAGGGTGTGGCTTGGTGAGATTAAAGAGGTGGCTTGTGAGGCAAGGGGGTGTGGCTTGTGAGTTGAGGGTCAGGGTTGGCTTATGATAGGAATGTGGCTGTGGTGGGCCCATTCCCAAGTGGACAGAGCTTCATCAGCACCTGCTCTGGGAGCCCCACTGACACCAGGACTTTCCCAGATCGTGGGACCCCAGGGGGTGGGCGTGACCTGCCCACTTCTCACCTGCCCAAAGGGGGACAGGCCATTGCTCTGGGCCTCGTCAGACCCGTAATCTACCAGCCAGTTGTCGGCCCTGTGGAACAGAGAGCATGAGGGATCGACTCTCTGTGGCCTGTTCGGGGCCAAAGCAGAGACAGTGGGCGAGCACTCACCAGGGTGTGTTGCAGCTGTGGGTCAGTGTCATGTAGCGCATACCCAGATGGTAGAGTGATCGAAGCACCCCCAGACTGCTGTCCAGGGAGTGGCCGCCCTCCACGCCCACCAGGCTGGCCACCTTGCCTTTCTGGAAGGCCTCCTTGAGCTCTGGGGATAACACAATAAGTGGCGATGTGGAGGCAGGCAGTAGAGTGGGGATAGGGACTCGTGGAGGAGGGGAGAGAGGGCTTATGCATGAATAGCAGGGGCACAGAGGGTCAGGGGCATCCCAGGGGACGGGCATGGGGGCATGGGGCACATGAGGGAACAGTCCTTTGTAGGGAACAGTAGCATGTGGGGGACGGGCAGTGAGAGTAGCTCTCACAGCCACCTGCTCCCACGGGCGGGCACACCTGCGCTGCTGGTGACACAGGCAAAGGTTTCGGGGTACAAGCCACACATGCGATGGATTACATCGATCTGCTCCAGGGTCCTCTTCACGGCGTCCTTGTTCTGAGTGTCGCAGGGGGTGTAGGCAGCCCAGAACTAGGGGACCACAGGGTGGGCTGGAGCTGCCGCCCATCCTGCCCCCCCCTTCCTGGTTTAACCACACCCTGAGCAGGCCACCCTACCTGGCCACCCACAAAGCCGGCCCTAAGCTTGGGGATGTTGGTGTGTGTGTTCTCCAGACGGTTCAGGTCAGCCCTGGGGTCCTGCAGCCGGTTGTTAAATTGCTTCAGCAGCTGCCACGGTAGGTCGTTGTGTCTAGGGGCACAGGTAGCTCAGGGAAGCCTGGGACCCCAAGATTGTTACCTGAGCACAGGTACCAGCCCAGGCACATCCCAGCACCCCTTAGCTAGGCTCAGGGAACAAAGGCGCTTGGGACCTTGCTCACAAGGGCATGGATGGAGCATCCTGGCCTGAGGCTCATGACATGTGGGAGTTTGGGGTAGTCAGAAGGGAGGTGGTGAGGGGGGACTGGTGGTCTGTGGTCAAGGGTGACCAATGATCAGGGGAAACCAGTGGCCCTAGATGGTCATGGTCAGGTGTGGTCAGTAAACAGGGTGACCTACCATGGGCAGCTGTCCAAATCACAGCTGGCCGGGAAAGGGGCTCATGACACCCTGGCAGGGTCCTGTGGACATTTTCCTCCTGCCCAACCAAGTGCCAGCTCCATGTCTCTGCCCTTAGCTCAAACTCAGAATACTTGCCCTATAACCAGCACCTCTCTCCAGGAGTCCATCAGCCCCTGGCCTTTGGATGTGCCCAAGGGAGCTGGAACTGGGGTGTGTCTGGGACACACTGTTCCTCTCTCCTTCTGGAGAAGCTGCTGTACTTGTCTCTTTCCTCCTAGCTGAACTGGCTGGTGATGATCGGAACAGGTGCAGCCATTTGAAGGTGTGAGGGTACCCTGGGGATGGTGGCCACTGTGTCACCCATCAACCCCTATTCTGTAACCACTATGTTACTCCGAAACCCATACAGACCCAGCTGCTCACCCATCGATGACCGGTGTGCTCCTCATGATATTCTGCGCCTTCTCCCTGAACTCATCAGCAGCACAAATGGCCGCAAGGATCCAGAGCCAGCAGGCGAGGTGCATGGTGGTCCTCAGGCTTGCCAGTTGTGTTACGTATCCAGCTGGATATCCACTGTGTGCAGGACCGAGAAAAGCCTTTATCCGAGGATTCTACAGGTGTTTCTTTAAGTGCTGTTCAATCAGTAACGAGCCCAGGGTGGGCGGGGCCGCCACAAGAGGACATACTAAGGGTCACTCCAGGGCAGGCTGGAGCCCAGATGAAGGAAGGAGCTGAGAAAGCACAGTGTTGTGTGTCCACACATGACCACCCTGCAGGCCTGGGGCCCGGCCAAGACTGGCCAACAGAAACTCCTTTCCACTGAGACGCTTATGCATGTACAGCATGTGCTCCTCAACTAAGTGTTCCCCACTGTCTACCAGAGCCACCGGGGACTTCCAATCCACCCCCCAAGCACGGGTCTTACTGGGGTCCTGGAAGCTCTTGGGCTTCACTCATTGGACTTTGGAGTTTGACCAGGAGATTTGAGTGTCATCATTTCCTGAAAGCTCTCTGCTCACAACAGCAGGAGCCGCTGATGGACTTTAGGGAAAGTTCTGGTGTCAGGGACTGTCTGCATGCCTGGAAGTCACAGCTCAGTCCTGGTCTTACAGGCCAATCTCTCCACCTCCACTGGGGCTGAGATACCGGGACATGAGTCAGTCTTTGGTCATCAACAGTGTATCCTGGGGGCCAGAGAGATAGCATGGAGGTAAGGTGTTTGCCTTGCACACAGAAGGATGGTGGTTCAAATCCTGGCATCCCATATGGTCCCCTGAGCCTGCCAGGGGCGATTTCTGAGTTAGAGCCAGGAGTAACCCCTAAGCGCTGCCAGGTGTGACCCAAAAACAAAACAACAAAAAAAGTGTATCCTGGACAAGGATTTCTGATCATCAAGCTCCTGGGATTTGTAGGGGTCTGCAGCCTCAGTTTCCCTCATGACCCATTTTGTGTTTACAAATGGGATCAGAATTACTCCCATAGCTTCCGGGTTCCATGCCGGAATCCTTCCAGCCCCCATCTTTGTGCCTTCAGTGACACCAGTTCCCCACGTACCCAGCCTCTGATAGGAGAGTGAAACCAGGCCCTGAGCTCTTTCCAGGGTCTGGGCAGTCCAGGGGCAGGCCAGAACATCTGTACCCACCAGACCCAGTTCTGCACATGATCTTTCCTGTGTGCACTGCCGCCCCAGGACCCAGGGTCTGTTCCTGTCTCCTCCTGACCTGGTCCCTACTGTGTGCCCTCTGAGATACTGGAGGCCCCCAAGAACAGGCGCTGCTGGGTGTCTGCTGCCCCCCAGAGTGTTGGAGAATGAGGGACCTGTCCCAGCAACTCTCATTTTCTTTCTTATATCCTGGCTCTAATCTGGCCCCCATCCTCATCCCCAGGCTCCCATCAACCCTGGAGACATTTGTCACAAGCCTGGAGGAAAGACAAAAACAAACAAACAAACAAAAAAATCCCACAGAAATAGAGAGGCTCTGGAAAGAAGCTGACACTCGCAATCAAAACACCGAAGCCATAAGCACTTGAGAGAGTGTGTGATCCTTCAAGGCCCCAGCATCACCTACGGGAGTGGACATAGGGGGTTGGCCTTGCTTAAGGTCAGCTCTCCTGGGTTCCAGCCTTCAAGTTCCAGGGAACTAGTTTACCACACCCTGGGATCTACTCATCAAACTCATGGGGTTCAATCACCACAAACCAGGAACCAGTCACCACACTCCTAGCCCAACACCACAGGATCTAGTTTCCACATTCCTGGGATCCAGTCATCATACTAATGGAATCCAGTCACTGCACTCCTGAGATCCAGTCACCATGTCCAGGATCCAGTCACAACACCTCTGCATCTAGTCACCAAACACTGGGGTTCACTCACCAAACTTCTTGGATCTAGTTACCACACTAATGGGATCAGTCATAACATTCTTGGTATCTTATCATCACACCCCTGGGAATCTAGTCATCACACTGGGATCTAATCATCCGACCCAGGACCAGTCATTACACCCTGGTATTCAGTCACCTCACTCTGGGTCCTGGGATTTAAGTGGTCATGATCTGCTCACCAAGGTCAGGCAGGCAAGACCCAGCCTGAGTAACTCTCAGTCTCTCAGTCTGTCCCCTCTCAGAGCCACCATCCCTCTTGTGCCTTGGTTTAGTGGGTGTGAGAAGTCACTTAATCACATCACATCCACTCATTTATAAGCTGGAACTTACCCTTCAACAAATAGTTTCCCATAAATAGAAGCTACAATAAAAATAAACACAGGAAACCAGGCCTGTGGGCAGGCAGGCGGTGCTGTGTGACCTCAGGCAGGACCCAGATAGACACCCTGGGGTGGGGCAGGAGCTGGGAACCCTGAAAGGGGGGGGCCTCAGAGCCAGGGCCAATACCCAAAGCTGGGGAGGAGCAGCAGCACAAATGTTCCATGCACCAACTAGCACAGAAAGGAACACAGGACATAGATAAGCTCAGGACCCAGCCCATGAAACTGCCTATGTGACAAGCGAGGAACCAACACCCTACCCACACATCCCACCAGAAGACTCACAGACACAGGTGAACACTGAACATGTGATAGTCAGTGGTATGTGCTGATCCACATGTGGATGCACATGCAATAGGCATGATCACAGCAAATTAGCCACACATGTACACAGACATGTGTGACTAACACATGTGCATAAGTGCACATCAGATGGGCACATGGGCATGTCCACATACCACTGAGCCTGATTGGTGCTGCAGAGACTTAAGCATACACACTGCACATATGAGTATGCTCAAATGTGTGTGCACAGCTTTTTCCATGCACTCAGCCATCAGACACCAGCCCCAAGCACAGAATAATCAGGCTCAGATGTGGACCCAGACAGCCTCAGGCCACTCCCACAGCACAGGGAACACACCTGACTGCAAGTCTACTCTGGGCCCTTCTGTGTCCACCTCAGGGACACAGCCCCGAATGACCAGAGCTGAGTGCTCTGGGGAATAGGGACAGTCCTTTCTCTGGAGGCTGGGGCTGCCTCTCCCCACAGTAACTAACACTGCTTCTCTGGGGGCACAACTTCATAAATGCACCAGGGTGTCCTCAGAAGCTCCTCGTCCCTTCAGCTAAGATGAAGAGCTATGGCCCAGTAAGTGGCCTCCTCCCATTCCCATCCCACTGTGTTGGCTCCATGTCCTGGCCTCCAGAACCCAGGACTTGCCTCTTAAGCCTCCACTGCCCAAACCCACTGGACACTTGGTGAGGTTCTGTGCAGCCCACACAGGGACCTGTCACTGCAGGCCCAATGAGACTCACAGAGCAGCCCCCGCTGGATCGGGAAGTCTGGGTAGGGTCTGATGTGTGGGGGGTCCGTCTGCTTCTCTCTTGCAGCTTCCTTGATTCACAGCCGTGTCCTCCCAGCACGTCCCCAGGAGTGGGGTCGGGAGCCGTCCCCTCCAGACAGCTGGTTCTCGTTTCTCTAGTTTCTCCTGCTCCCTCACAGCTCCCCTCCTGTGACCCAGTGTGGAGTTGAGCTGGGGTCTGTCTGAGGGGGGATGTTTGTCTGCTTCCCTCCTGCAGCTCCCTCAGTGCATGACTACATCCTAGTGTATCCCCAGAAGTGGGGCCAGGGGGCCGTCCCATCCAGACAGCTGGTTCTTGTTTCCCAGTCACGCTGCACCCAGCCCGATGCTCCTCCCCAAAGTCCAGGATCCTTTCATCCCCCGGGGACCTTCATGTGTTGTGGGGTGATGGGTGAATGGCCCAGGGCCAGAGAGCTTGAGCTGTGAGGTGAAGGGTGTCCCTCAGGTGGGAAAGCCCCATCCACACTCGAAGTGTGTAGAGATGGCACAGCCCACAGCCCCTCTCTGACCCCGGCCCCTGACCACTGGGTGATCCTGAGCCCATGGGCCAACCCTCTCAGTAAGACCTGGTCCCCAGAGCTCACAGCCCACGGAGCAGAGCAAATATAAACTGGAATGTTTATAATCCATAAACATAGTCACTTTCAAAACCAGAAAGGTCCAGCCTGAGACGGGAAGCAGACATTTGGGCTCATAGGGTTGCACGCTCCATCCTGAGCATCCAGGAACATCCCCAGACAGGGCAAGGGTCTTGAGCCGCGGGCACCAGACCTGGTAATCCAGGGTGAGAGGTCAAGTGTCCCAGATCCCCTTCCCCTAAGATATCACAGGGGATCCTTTGTCCCCTTGACCCAGTAGGGCTGACTCGGGGTTGCTCACAGGCCAGAAGAGGGTGAACTGTGGGCACAAAGGCAGGGCACACAGCACCTTGGGGTGTAACAGATGCTAGAGGCAGAGTTGGAGATTCTGGGGGCCAGGCGGTGGCGCTGGAGATAAGGTGCCTGCGCTAACCTAGGACAGACCGTGGTTCGATTCCCCAGTTCCCCATATGGTCCCCCCCCACCCCCGTGCCTGCCAGGAGGGACTTCTGAGCGAATAGCCAGGAGTAACCCCTGAGCGTCACTGGGTGTGGCCCAAAAACAACAAACAAAAACAAAAAAAAAAAAAGAGTTGGAGATTCTCCACTGTCCTTGGCTCTTGCGAGAAGGAGAAACAAAGTCAGGGAGGAAGTAGAGCTCCACACACCCCATCTACTCCTGCCCCCCAGAACCCTCTGTGTTA
>PVKC010031493.1:0-14517 GCA_004027635.1 Crocidura indochinensis | reverse complement strand
GGCAATATTGCAGAGGAGAAAAGACAGTCCAAAGAGGAGTACACTAAGCAAGACTTATTTATTTTTGCTTATAAATAAATATACAAGGCAGATATTAGTAATTGCATCTTGTTAAGAGAAAGAAATGCTAACATTCTTCCTATAATGATTTTTCAATAGAATATTAGTCTCACAAAAAGAAAACGATCATTTTTCTATTATAGAACTTTAATATGACTAAACATAAAAATAATCTTTATTTTTGGGGGGACCACACCTGGTGACACTCAGGGATTACTCTGGCTATGTGCTCAGAAATTGCTCCTGATTTGGGGACCATATGGAATGCTGGGGATCTAACCAAGGTCCATCCTGTGTAAGCCACGTGCAAGGCAAACATTGTATAGGTCCGGCCTTAATCTTCATTTTTAAAAGGTAGAAAACAAAATAAATAAGGTAGAAAACAAATGGCAATTATTTATATATATAAGTATATATATATAAATACTACCACTTTTTCTTCTTTAATATTTTGTCATATATACCTCCAACCTCTCCCTCAACTAACATACTCATGTGAAAATGTACTCTATAAAAGCCTTTAAATTTTACCTTTTTCAGAGATTTAAAAAAAGGCAGTTGTTGATCTCAAAGACAATAAGCAAAGATACACTAACATTCTCTAAGTATCCAAGATAAGAATTATTACAACTTATATGAGCTATTAGTAAACAACAAAATATCCAAACAATGTGGAGATGGTTAAATTACAGGATCATTAAAATTACACTTTCTAAGAAAAACAATACTGTGAAAATGTTTAAGAAATACAGTGAAAAATGCAGAATGTAATACAATCTATCAGTATTTCTCCAACTTGGTAATAATAGGCTTAGGTGAACTGAAGGTAGTAGTGTATGATTAAAAATGGTAGATTCCTATGTAAGCACTCAGTAATTTTTTTCTTCTGAAAAGGAGACAAGGTGAGACAACTATGTTTGGAACTTTTGCTCTATGCAATATAACCTAACTTAATAAAATGTAAATAAATATGTGTGTGTACACATATACACCCAGAGAGCAAACACAAATAAAACATAAAATCAATCATTTCTAGGTGATTAACTGAATACTTTTGACATTTCCTAAAAATCTATACTGAACAAATATTCCTTATTGAACCTTCATTAGTTCTGAATAAAGAAGAAAACTTCAGTTTATTAATTTCAGAGCTACACATGGCAGTGCTCGGGGTCACTTTTGGCATTGCAGTGGTAACCTGAATGCAAGGCAACTGCCTTAACTCCTATAATAGCTACAGTATATCTATCCCAAAAGAATATATATATATATATTTAAAATAGTGTTAATATCAGCTTATTTGTAGTAGCCAGGAAATAAAATAAACGATTCCATAAATTTCTGAGCAGATAAATAAAATGTGATGAAAAAGTCATATATATTTCATATTTAATGACATTCTTCAGTTTTATAAAAAAAATCTGGTACATCTAAATAGAGGTAAAAAAACATAAAGAAAATGCATACACACAAAAGAACCAATATTGTATCATTTCATTTATGTAAGGTACCCAAACAGTAGTTAAATTCAGGGAAAGAAAAGTAGATTGGTGGGATGCTAGAGAGAGAGTCGACAGGTCTTACATATGACTTACCTTACATATGACTTCACTCCCAGGCTTCACACAGTTCCCTGAATAATTCCTAAGTATAGAGCCCAGAGTAACCCCTGAGCATTGCCAAGTGTGTGCACCAAATAAACAAAAAGTAGAATAGTAATAGCCAGGGCTAAAATCAGAGGAGAATAGAAGTTTACTGCTTACAGAGTCAGTGTAGAAGAATCAAAATGTTTGAAAATATAGTGTAAAAATGATGGGCACAATTATTCTGGAGAATTTACATAAAGGGGATCAAATTGGAAAATTTAATTTTATATGTAATTTAACAATAAAATGTTTTTAATTAAACAAAGTTCTTAGGTAAATAAACTTAACTTAAAATCTATATCCTAGTAGAACATATTAAATGTGAGCTAATATACCTGAGCAACATTCTTAACCCAAAAGGTATTAAGGAGAAACACAGAGTCTCAAGGAAAAAGCAGGTTCCCTGGGGTGCTAGGGACTGACCCCCGGTCTGTTGCATGCAACACAAGTGCCCAACCTGTTGTACCATCTTTTCAGCTTAAAACACTGCTCTTAAAGAAAAAAATGATGGAACTTCTTGACATTGATAAATTATAAAAACATTATTACATTGAATTGTACTTTTGAAAAATGAATTACATCTTTGACAGGTACAAATGGAAATAATCATATTTATGAAGCCAATGAAAACAAAAGACATTTGAACACAAAATGAAATGTGATAAATTGAGGAATTACAGAACTTGTATGCACTCTCAGGAAAAAAAATTCTTTGAAGACAGACTACTGTGACACAGACATGTTGAGACATGGTGAAACAAATGCTAAGTGAATGCACAGTTCACCATCGGATAAAAAAGAAAGTGTGAGGGTCAGAGACTAGGCTTCAAGGAGGCCCAGAGCAGAGTAGCTTTTACATCACTAAAGAAAAAAGGGAGACCATAGAAAATGCACTTTCCACACTCCTTACCTTCTATGTCGGCAAATACTACTTTATGCTTAATTTCTTTTTGTGAAACCTGTTGCATATTCTCCCTTTGTTGTTTAGTCTGCTGCATGGTATGGGTTTTCCAGAGTTTTCGTAGCTCTTCTACCTCTGTCTCTGAGTCCTGATTTTGTTCTTTTCCCTGTTTCCCTTTGTGACTGAGTTGCTTCTGTTTGGATTCCGCTGTCACTTCCCCACAAGGCACACTAGCTGTCTCCCCCTCCTCTGGGTGGAGTGAATCCTCCCAAAGAAAATCCTGGTCAATATTGTCTTTAATACCAGTACTTGTTTGTTCATCAGAGCTTGCTGTTTCTGGCAAATTATCCACAGCTGGACCATCCGTAGAGCCCGCTGCAAGATTACTAGCAGCATTTTGATGCAAAGGAGCCCCAACCTCATTCAAAGACTGTCCAGAAGAAGATTGTAAAGGCTCAGGTGCACTAGGTGACTCTGAGGTGACTGTCAAACATTCTGCTCCACTCAGACGGACTGTTTTCACAGATTCTGACGATGCACCCGATGATTTATCCCGACAGGGATGCTCGGAAGAGGTGAGCTCCTCACGAATAGGGGAGAGTTCTGACTCTGTGAAGACGTCCTCCGAGAGAGACTCTTCAGTGCTCCGGGGAGCAGTACTGGCACTATCGTTCCCTGCATCACGAAGTCTGGAGTCGACGTCATCTGTATTGTTTCTGGCCGTTTTCTTCAAATGGCAGGTGTCTCTTCCTGATAACTCATCTAGCTCTCTGTCGGTGATCAGAAGGAAAAGGTATTAGATTATTTTCATTGCAAGATTTTCTAAAATATTAAGATCGAAATGAAAAAACAGTCACTAAAAAAAGGCTTTTCTAGAAAGAGGTAACATGCAACCTTTAAAATATCAAAGATGTGATTTGATCATGGAAATTAAATAATTAAGTCAAGTTTGTACATCACTTTAAAACTGAAAAATATCACTATATCTTGAAGGAATCTACTTGAACAGAAGTTAATAATGCTTTAGGTGAAACTGTGATGATAATATATATTGATTTTTAGACTATGGAGAATAAGCTTTGGGCAAAACTTCAACTAAAATGTTAAGGGTCTTCAGTAAAAATACATTCATATTATATGCAGATAGATGTGTGCATGAAAACACACATATACCCACTTACATTTAAAAATTAAACTCAAACATATGACTCTAAAGCTAAAAATAATCTAAATAAAAAGTAGGCAAAAAGAGCTGAAAGGAATTCTCCAGGATACCAATAATAATGCTTCAAAACAGGCTTAGGAGAACTTGCAGGCTCTAGGGTTTTGATTTTAGATACCTATATGGACATTTATATCAAATATTAAATGGCATTTACATATGCAAGAACTGATGTTAAATGTTATATAAAATTCTAGAGAGACCGACAACATAAACACTTAGTGCATGAAATATAATCAGAAGTTTTAAATGATGGCTAAACACTATATGATTATTGGGAGGTAATAAAGTCTTAGTGGAAAAGTTTAACACTTATTTAAATTTAAGAATAAGAAAATTCAGCCTTAAATTGACATTTTAAAGAGCCATTTCCACAGGTTGAAGCTGGACAACTCTTTTCCCTTCTTCTATTTTTTGATATTTTTCAAATCTTTTAATAAATATGCATAATTTTTATAACTAGGCTTGAAAAGATTTCTAATGTTAATTTGAAGAAGTCCAATTTGTGCCTGCCTTGCATTCCACTCACTTATAAAGGCAATGGCTATTTAGGATGTAGAACTTGGATAGCTTTTAGAAACTTCCTGTACATTTAGTAAGATTATGAATAAGAGATAAAGCCACAAAATCTATAGAAGATATATTGAGATAACTAGTGTTTTCTTCAAGGTAAATAAACTAAATACTATGTCAGTGATACTATTATTGATCAGTAGTTCTTTTGAACCTCTTTTTAGGGGGAGAAGGGCATGAGCATACCCAGGGATACCCAATGATCAGGAATGCCCAATGATCTGGCTTTGTGTTCAGGTATTACTCCTGGAAGGGCTCAGACCACCATAATGGGTGCCAGGGATTAAAGTATTGGCCATGTTAAAGGCAAGCACCCTGCCTACTGTACTATTTCTCTGGTCCCCAAACCAATCAAATATTGTATCCTACTTTGCTATATATGACATCACTTTATAAAACCACATTATCTCATATATAGGCAAATAGGTTTTTAATCCATTACTAAGGCAGGATTAAAAGATAGTGACTTTTCAAAATAAATTTTTTTTAATTTTTTCAAAATTAAAAGATAGTCACTTTTTAAAAATGCTTGCTCAAATGTCATCCCAGGTGACATTCTAGATCAGTGGTCCTCAAGCTACGGCACATGGGTCACATTATTGTATTTGTTCCCGTTTTGTTTCTTCACATCAAAATAAGATGTATGCAGTGTGAATAGGAATTTGTTTGTAATTTGTGTTTTTACTACAGTCTGGCCATCCAATGGTCTGAGGGACAGTGAACTGGGCCCCTGTTTAAAAAGTTTGAGGACCCCTGTTCTAGATGATAATAAAGTGATATATAAAAGAAGTTCCATAGGATCCCTGTTGATCTGTTATAGTTCATTCAGTGCAACATAAACCCAGAACAGATCTTTTGTATTATAATAAAACGAGAAAACAAGTCAAAGGACTTTTACTGATGACTGACTATATATACACAGAAGCAAAATTTCTCTTCTCTTGTACTTGAATATTTCATTTCTTCACCTTTGTCTCTTCCTCAAGTCACTGCAGTAACATTTCATTACTTTGAAACTAACATTTTTTGGTTGTTTTCCTTTTGGGGCCACACCTGGTGATGCTCAGTGGTTACTCCTGGCTATGCACTAAGAAGTCGCTCTTATGAGCTAAGAAGTAGCTCCTGGATTGGGGGACCATATAGGATGCTAGGGTATCGAACTGTAGTCTGTCCTAGGCTAGTACACACAAGGCAGATGCCTTACCGCTTGTGCCGCTGGCCCCTAATTAAAACTGACTTTGAATGATTCTCTATAAAAACAACTATTTTATATCCTGTAATGTATGAGTTTATAATGTATGTACCTGCAATGATGAGTTTATCAAGTCAGTATATCCATAGGATATATATCCTATATATATATATGTATACAGGTTTATATATATGTAAACAAAATATTTTGTATACAGAATACAAACTCAATGCTAGTTAAAGAGAAGCCTGTAATAGATGGAGGGATGGAGTTCTTTACTACTGCATGCCATTTTTCTTTCTACATATTCCTTGTCTACTTTTAATTTCATTTACTAATTTTTCCCTCTGGTCATTCTACTAGTCAAGCAGAATATTTTTAGGCTGTACTGACATGTATGTAGCTCTATATCTTATATCTGTATCACACAAAAAACTTAACCAGTATATCCAAAGCTTGAATTCTTTATGCTAATTTGGGGTTTCTCTCTTATATTTTATAACATTGAGGGAGAATTGAGCACACATATAAATCAATAGTAAGGCTGGTGCTCTAGCTATAGTAATGTCAGGCTTTTCTTCTTTCTGTGATTTCTGTTATTGCTCATTATAGCAATTAGAGCTCAAATCTTCCACCCAACTCTTATGGCATTTCAAGGAAAATCTGAAAACTGTTCTTGATTGGCTTTGTTATAATTATCTATAGTAATAATTTCTAATTTTGAAAGTTGTAGTTCAATGCCGAAAAAAGTGCTGGAAATATTAAAATTAAATAAGTACCATAGTTACTTTATAATAACTAGTTGTCTGACCGAACATTAACATACATCTAAAACAATTCTAAATTATACTTGTTGACTATGAATAATCTAATCCTACATATAAATTTTCTTCATTGCTGACAAAATGAAAAGCAGCTTAAACAAAACAAAAATATAGTTAAAGAATATTAGATCAGGGTCAATTATCCAGATGCAATAAAATTGCAAAGGCATAGAAATATCACTCTTACATGGGTAAGGATTCCTTTATTTTGCTATCCAAAATTTCTCTGTACATTGCAGCTGACATCACCTC
The DNA here is from genome assembly GCA_004027635.1 of Crocidura indochinensis. Taxonomy (NCBI): domain Eukaryota; kingdom Metazoa; phylum Chordata; class Mammalia; order Eulipotyphla; family Soricidae; genus Crocidura; species Crocidura indochinensis. The sequence continues at coordinate 7,847 of PVKC010031493.1, read as the reverse complement.
TTCCATGGGACACATGATGCCATATTCCTCACAGCCATTTTCTTGAACCAAGGGGTCAGTTTTATGTGGATCAAACATTATATTATTTGGTGTGACTAGCAGCACACCACTGACTGTACCCTAAGATGAGAAAAGAAAATAATATTTAATCTTCAACAAGTTCAAAACGTATTCTAGCTATGCTTATTTTCTTCTGATGCTGTGATATCTACTATCTAAAATTACAACATTCAAGCACTGGCATTAACATGACATTTTTTTTAAGAAAACCCGAACATTCTCTGTAAATTTATCCTTTTAGTAGAAGCTAGCACAAAGAATATCACCCTAAAACAATCAATTCAGGAAATCAAAATTGGCAAACTCAGTAAAATCATGAGTCATTTCAGGAACTATGGCATAAGAAGGGAATGTAAAGTTTTTCCAAGGCATAAGCCATGTCTTACATAAATTTTCAACTTCTTCCTGTGATGTTCCCTCACTACAGATACCAAATATAGTTTCCCAGATATAATGCAAGTTTCATAAAGTCTGTGTTGATAAGTCAATCATTTTTGAAAGGGAAATAACATGATTTCTTTTAAATATCTTTCCAAAAAGAAATCTGTCTTCACTTGACTATGCTCCTACCTAGCTATGTGATCTTGAGTGAGTCAAGTTGCTGGGCTTCCATTTCTTCATCTGTAAAATTTATTAGACAAGATGATCTTTATTTAAAGTACAGAATAATATTAATATATTCATGAAAAGTGATTATATAAATAGTGACAAATACAAAGAGTCCATACCTCTTGTTTTACAAATAAAGAAACTGAAGCCCACAGGAATCAAAGTCCACTCATATTAGATAGCAATTATTGACAGCTTTGCATGTATTATACTACTTGTGGCTTATTCATTTATTTCTCATGTGGTTCAGTTAGATAAGTATACAGACAGGGAAACTATAGCTGAGAGATATTAAGTAACTTGCCCTACTAATGAATACTTGCAGCTATAAGTGGCAGAAGAATCAAGATTCAAAGCCTGGGTATATTTTTACGATAATCCACATCTGAGTAACAAACTATAATGATTCCATCTCTGGCATCAAATTTCCTTAATGCCACTTAACTCCCACTCTACCAAAGTATAAAAGCTGAAACTCAAACACCTAAAAATAACCAATGAGTCAATACCACAAGGTTGTCTTATCTTTTTCTGAAGTTATTAAGATAAGAAAACGTAAATCCTGCTTAATTTTGGAACTATATACTCTTTTGCCTAAGTATATGCTCTTTAAGGTTTAAGAGCATAAAACTTATATCTTTAATATTTATTATTATTATTGGCTTTTGGGCTACACCCAGTGACGCTCAATGGTTACTCCTGGCTATGTGGCTCAAAAATTGCTCCTGGCTTGGTGGATGGAATGGGATGTCAGGGGATTGAACTGTGGTCTTTCCTAGGTCAGCCACATGCAAGGCAAACACCATACCACTGCATCACTGCTTCGGCTCCTTTAATATTATTTTTGAGAAAGCTAAAGAAAAAAAGGCTACTAAAATTCTCATCCAACTACACGTAGAATAAAAGCAGATGTTCAAGATAATAATCAAATATTTTCTAGTTACTATTCCATAATATCCTGAAAATAAGAATATGAGTGTGTATGTGTGGGTTTTGCTAGGAAAAAACTGATCTAAGACTTTAACACTTCTTTAACTTCAATTATGTTCTACCTAAATAAGGAGTAATTTTATATAAACCATAACCAAATCAGGTTATGATCAATATTTCAAATAAATTCATATGTATCAATAAATGCATATGATTAGTTTGTATTGGTCTTTCATACAGCAAATTGAGTCAATAACAGATTATCAAGCTGCAGACATTTAAATTGCAAGAAGACAAGAAATACAACATTGAGTATAGTGCATATGGTAGAAATTACTCAAAAGGTTGTCATTCATATCATCTTTTATCATATGTCTATAATGCAAATTGAGAAATTATTTTTAAAAAGATACTAGTAAGCATTTAGAATAGGCTAAAGATATACATTAGTAAGGAAAGAAAACTTTAGTATTTCTGAAAGACTTCATGTCATTCATGGTTTTATAAATTGTAACTGAGCTTTAGTTTTCAATGCTGACCTTTTCATTCACTGACATTATAAATAGGTTGAACTTTAGATATTTTCATAAAGGGTTGACTACTAGGTATATCATAGAAAAGATCTATTAATTAGATGTTTTTTATTTGCTATGCATGTTAGAATGATCATCTTTGCAGTGTAGCTTTAGAAATAATTTGAAAATGTCCTCAAAAGGGTGCTTCTGCTTATTTTAGAAGGGTTTTCAAGTCAAGACTATCCAACCTGATGTAACTTTCCATGAATTCACTTAATTGAATATAAGTGAAAAGATGAACTGCTAATTTCTTGTCACTTTTTCCTCTGCTACATCATCTTTTCTATTTAGCTGGAATTATCTGAAGTGTCCATAAGTCCAGAGTTGACTATGAAAAAACGAATTCTGCACAAAAATTCACAAAAGGCGAAAGACTGATGTGATCTGAAGAGAAACCAGATCTGAAGAGAATATTCTGTAGCCATCAGGAGAGATGAAGTCATGAAATTTTCCTTTATGTCGATGTACATGGAATCTATTATGTTAAGTAAAATAAGCCAGAGTGGGGGGAGAACGGGGGGGAGAGACAGACAGACAGACAAACAGACAGACAGAGACAGACAGAGAGAGAGTGAATAGTCTCACTCATCTCTGGGTTTTAAGAAAAATTAAAGACATCATTGTAATAAGGCCCAGAGACAATGCTAGAAGTAACACCTCACAATTTGAAGCTCACCACAAAGAGTGGTAAACTCTGTTAGGGAAATAGTTACACTAACAATTAACATGACAATGTTAAAGAATGAGAGAAGTAGAATGGCTGTCAGGAATACAGGCAGGAGTGAGGAAAGAGGGGGGCATTGGTTGTGGGAATGTTGCACTGGTGATGGTGGGGATATTCTGTTTATAACTGAAACCCAAACATGCTTGTAATCATGATGCTTAAATAAAGATTTATAAAAAAAAATCATAAAAATGACTAAAACTTTCCCATTTCATTTTATATCATAACCACAAAGTAAAGCAATTTCATTTCATTATTTGTTAAATCTCTCGTGTTTGTGTGTATATCTATAAATCTATGATTAGGAGCTAGAACCTTCTGTAAGAGATACCAATTAGAGAATCCTTTTATCTCCAAGTCCTTTATTAAATTGAAGCAAATATTTATCTTCAGATAAATACTGTTTGTATGATTATCAAATTACTCTGTTGAGAAATTATGTTAGGAAAAATGTCTATTTGTAAAATAATGTCACCATTTATATTAGAGTATTTCTGGAAACAGTAAAATATTAATGACTATGATTCAAGATCCCATTCCAACAGAGAACTGATACATTGTTTTTACTTTTTAGCTCATTGTAAATTTAATCATTAAAATTATTTTTATATTTATAATGTAAAATATAATAATCATTTATGTATATGCCAAACCCAGTGGCGCTCAGAGATTGGTTACTCCTGACTCTGTGCTCAGAAATTATTCCTGGTGGTGCTCGGGGAACCATATGAGATGCCAGGGATCAAACCTGGGTGAACCACATAGAAGACAAAAGTCCTCACCACTGTGCTATTACTCCAGCCCCTCTGTCTTTTTAAAATAGTCTTTACTACAATCAATGTATAGGTAGAACAGATTATGAAAAAGTATCTCTTCCAATTATTTATTCATGCTTTGGCACTAATAGAACTAGGTTACAACAAAATTACATCCCAACAAAATACAACCACAACAAAAAATAAGCTGCCCACCTTTCCCCTATCCCCAACCCCGGCAAAAAAAAAAAAAAATACTCTTTCAGGTTTCAGGTCATTCCTAAACCTGCTGTTGGTTCAATGAAGTAACTTTTTTCAGATTTTTGAATGCTAGGCAGTGATACCTGAACTAGGAGAAAACAAAAACAATGAAGATGAACTCTCATTGACTATATTTTGAACGAAAAGTTGTTAGATTATAAGTAAAAGAATGAATAGGCAGATAAGCACTCCCCAGTATACAAGATCTAAAAAGTTCCTTCAGACACCTTCCTGTTGAGCACTGATGTGATGAGTACCTATGTGAATAGCAAATGTTTAGGAGTTCCTTTTAAAAGCATTCAAAAGGATCAAGCAAAACAAACACCAAGGCTAAGAGAGTCAGAAAGAGTTCAGTGTTCTTGTTATCCAGAAATAAATCAAAAACTTGGGACATACAGAATCTCCAAAATACCTAAAAAGGTATTATTCTATTAAATGGGGAAATTTGGTCTATTCTTAAAACTGCTTGGATATTACCTAACAAAACAATTTCTAAGAAAGAACTGTGTCACAGTTAATAAAACCAACACATATGTACAATAATATGCAATATGTAGTACCCCAAAAGATAAAATTTATGGTGCCCAGCATTAAACTGAAATTTACAAGATCTGCAAAAAGTAGAAAGTGACCCAAAACAATAAGATAAATCAGTTAACATCAACAGGTAGAGAAGTGAGACAGATAAAAGAATTGGTAGGGAAATTAAAGTAATCAATATAGCTATATCTGTTAAGAATACAGAAAACTGTGTACAAAAATAGGAACACAGAAGGTATCTAAACTTATATATATTAAAAATATACATTGTAGAAAATTAACAGCAAATACTCCATGGTAGGAAAAAAAGACCTAAAGATGATCTTGTAGATACATCAAAATTTTCTGAAATGAAAATAGAGGGGAAAACAAAAAAAAGCATATCAACAAAACACAATATTAATCAGTTTAAAATATATCCAATTGGAGATCTCCATAAAAGAGATGGTGAAAAATATTTAAAGGAATAGCACCAGAAACTTCCAGGCTTGATGAAAATGAAAAACTCATTGATCTAAGAATTTGAATTAGTTACAAGAAAAGCAAATATGAGAAAGGCATCAGAGAAGACTTCTCTTAAGTAATGGCATGAGCCAGAAAACAGGAATGTTATATGCTCAGGAAATTATTTTAAAATTCTTAAAAAAAAAAAAAAAGAAACTTCTTTTAACCTAAAATGCTTTGAGTAGGAAAATACCTTTCAGAAAAACAGGAGATGCTTCAAGATATACAGATAGAAACAGGCGCTTCAAAAGATTTTCAATATTTGAAGTCTTTAGGGAAATGCAAATTCAAGAATAAGTTCTCTCTGAAGAACAATTAAAATGGCTCAGATTTTTATACACGATAACACTCAAGGTTGGCAAGACTGCAAGGTAACAGTAATTCTCATTTATAAGACAATAGTCATTTAAGAACTTTCATGGTTTCTTCCAAAATTAAGTGTAATCATACCACAGATAGAGCAATCACTCTCCTCAGTATTTCCCTAAATGTGGTAAACGTTTAAGTCTCCACAAATCCTAAATATAAATGTTTTATGTATTTGTAATGGCCCAAACATGGAAACAATCAAGATGTCCTACAGCAAATGAATGGATAAGAGTTATTTCAAGAAAATGGGGAGTGTTATTCAGAAATCAACAGAGTTGTCAGTCAAGTTACAAAAAGTCCTGTCTTTTTATACACACTGCTAACTGAAAGCCAATTTGAAATTATATGAATATAATTTATGATTCCCACTATAAGACACTTTAAAAAAACAAAACTATAGTTGGTTAAAAAAAAAAAAGGTGAGAAATTTCCAGCAGTTCCAATGGGAGCTGATAAAATATAAAGGGTTGTTAGGGCAATGAGAAATGTTCTATGTAACATACTAATAGTGATAAATACACCTTTATATATTTTTCAAACCCCAAAAATGTACTAAAGAATGGGTTCTAACTTGAACTACAAAAACCAATTTTAACTATAAAGGCATAGGACAAGAGTGAAAAAACATGATTTGTTACTTCTAACCGAAAGACAGCTGAAGTGAATGAATACATTAGTGTCCATGAAAGTATATATTACAGAAAAAAAATACTAAAAATGAGGGGTTTTCAAAATAATTAAGTCAAATCCCCAAGACAAATGAAAGCCCTAAATATTTTTACAATAGATTTTCAATATAACAAACAAAAGCCATACAATATCTTGATATAAAATTGAGGAACTCTCAATTATAGATATTTCAATATCTTTTGCTATTTTTTCACTATCATTTTTAATAAATTAAGCCTTCAAAATACTAATTACAGCAATATTTGTATTCCATTGCCTTTAACGATCTCAACAGATTATCAGATTATAATAAGTATATTCTCTAACATAGAAATAACACTAGAAATTAGGAACAAACAGGCAATCAAAAAACCCCCAATTAGAGGTTGGAGTAATAGTACAGTGGTAAGGTGTTTTCCTTGCATGTGGCTGACCCGAAACAGACAGGGTTCAATCCCTGGCATCCCAGGGCCAAGAGTAATCCCTGAGTGCCACCTGATATGGCCCAGAAACCAAACACTAAATAAACAAAAAAATCCACCACAAACCAAAAATCCTAATTACCTTGCAAACAAAATAAAAGAATTCTTTTTTGCGGGGAGGGCCCACACTTGGCAGGGGTGATTCCTGGCTCTGTACTCATAAGTTATTCCTGGCAGCTTGAGGGATCAAATGGGATGCTGGGGATTGAACCTGAGTCAGCCACATGCAAAGAAACGCCCTACCCCTGTGCAATCGACCCAGCCCCAATAAAACAATTCTTTTATTTGGGGGTAGTAGTTGGGTCACATTCGGTGGTGCTCAGGGGTTAATCCTGGCTCTGCATTCAGAAATCAATCCTGATAGGTTCAGCTTGAGGGGCCATATGGGATGCTGAGAATCAAACCAGTGTACGTCCAGGGATGGCTGCGTGAAAGGCAAACGCCCTACCTCTGTTCTGTCACTTGGGCTCCAATAAAACAATTCTTAACTAGTTCAGGGACAACATGAAAAAATAAAAAGAAAGTACTTTTAATTGAATAATAATATCAAGATCGAGGTATCGTTAAAATAATATCTGGGGAAATTATCTAGTATTAAGCACCTGTAGTGTCAAGCAGTCAAAATTTCTAAATTATGACTGCAAAATGAATGTCCTATGACTTCAAAAAGTAAGTAAGTAGCATGTCATGGTTGTTTTCCAAGCAATAGCTTGGAGCTTATTTCTGCATCTGCTTTAGTTAACTCTATTTGCTTTCCCAATTATACGCTTTTTGCTTTAGAAAAACAGCAACATAGCATAGATTAAACAGACTTAAAGCTGGGTTTGAATTCTGGCCATCACATTAAAACTTAAAATACCTTATAATCTTTTGCAACCGTGTTTGTTTTTTCCCCCTATGAAGAAGGAACAGATTGTGTATTTCACAATATTATTCTGTATTGATAGAACTGTTAAAACAGCGCTTATGATTTTTAGCATATAGTCGGTATTCAATAAAGAACAGCAGTTTCCCATTAGTGTGATATTCTAAGTCTAAGCCCAGAAGTGGTCTTTTTTGTTCAATCAGCTATAAAAAATATTCTTTTTTCTTTTTTTGGTTTTTGGGTCACACTCGGCAGTGCTCAGGGGTTACTCCTGACTCCATGTTCAGAAATTGTTCCTGGCAGGCACGGGGGACCATATGGGGCACCGGGATTCGAACCGATGACCTTTTGCATGAAAGGCAAACGCCTGCTTTCTTTGACCTTCGTCCCCTGACGGCTTGCCTCGGCTGAGGTGAGTGCTTCAGGGTCGTAGTTGCGGATAAAGCTGACTCTGTTGGGCCCCTTGATTTCGGCGGACATTTTGGGCCTAGCCTGGCTTTCTTC
>PVKC010031492.1:0-14517 GCA_004027635.1 Crocidura indochinensis | reverse complement strand
TCTGGTGACAGGTCTGCTGTAAATCTCAAGGATGCTCCCTTGAATGTAATTTCCTTTTTTGATCTTGCTGTTCGCAGAATTGTGTCTCTATCTGTGGGATTCGTCATTGTGACTAGGATGTGTCTTGGGGTATTTTTTCTGGGGTTTCTTTTGGTTGGTACTCTTCGGGCATGCAAGATTTGATCACATATATTCTTTATTTCTGGAAGTTTCTCTTGAATGATGTTCTTGACCTTTGATTCTTCCTGGAAATTTTCTTCCTGAGTCTCTGGGACTCCAATGATCCTTAAGTTGTTTCTGTTGATCTTATCATAGACTTCTATTTTGATCTATTCCCATTCTTTGCCTATTTTTTCCATTGTCTGTTCGTTTGTTTTAAGTTTTTTTTCCAATCTCTCCCACTGTATGGAGTTGTTATTTATCTCATCTTCCACAGCACCAATTCTATTCTCAGCTTCTTCTACCCTGGTGTTGAGATCATTTACTTTACCATTCAGTTCATTTACTGAGTTTTTCAGGTCTGTTAGTTGACAAGTTTTTTCAATTTGGAGTTTTGCGATTTGTGTCATCATATTTTCTTGTTTCTTATTAGTGTTCTGTTCAACTCGGTCCATGGTTTCTTTGAGTTCTTTGAGCATCTTCCATTTTGTATTTCTAAAGTCCTTATTTGAGAGATTGATTAGTTTGTTTATCTTTATCTGTTCATCAGAATTGTCTTCTTCGTTTTCTATGTCTGACGCTGGTCTGCGTTGTTTCCCCATTGTCACACTAGTATTGTGTGTTTTTCTACGTGTTGCGGTGGTATTCATTGGGTAGATGATGTGCGAAGCCAGACACCTCTGTTTCTAGCCTTTCTGGGTGTGTTGATTAGCCTGCAAGTGAGTGCAGTCCTCCGTGGATGAGGCCTCTGAGAGAATCAAATCTTGGGCCTGGCTTATAGCAGAGAAGACAATCCAGAGAGAAATGTTGGGCTTCTGTGATCCAGCACAGTCCTTAGTGTGTTTTTTCTCTTCTTTTTGCATTGATGTGCTTTCTTTAGAAAGAGCGCACGACTGCATAACCAAGTGGAGTGGCCGTGCTCTTCTGCAGCCTATTATTAGCCCACTCCCACGAGGTCCGGATGTCAGCAGATGACAAAGAAACACAAAGAAAAGACAAGACTTACAGTTCTTAGCAGTCAGCCCTACTGGGTAGGCGTGGATACGGAGAAATTCCCAGCCTGACGTCACAATCAGGGGACCTTGTTTTGCAGAGTACTTGCTATAGCCGGTTTTCAGTCTAATGAGGTATTCCTGGGTGTTTCTGCCCTAGGATGGACCTCTGGGAGAGCGAGTCTTTTTGGGGCCAAGTTGGCCCACTCCCACGAGGTCCGGATGTCAGCAGAGAACAAAGAAACACAAAGAAAAGACAAGACTTACAGTTCTTAGCAGTCAGCCCTACTGGGCAGGCGTGGATATGGAGAAATTCCCAGCCTGACGTCAGATTCCAGCACGACAATTGTTTAATATTTAGATCTTTCTTTCATTGATTACACTAAGGATTAAATTCACATCTTGCAGATACCTGAAAATCAATTAGTCTAAATAAAGATTATTATTTATGTTCCAATTCTCAGCTATTCTGATCCTCACTTCATAGAACATGTGATTTTATCATCAAAAAGCCGGAAGGATATAATCCTATGATAATGAACAACTGTCCCCTTTTAAGACCTTTGAGAGAGCTTAAAACCTACTTTATTTTAGCAAATTATATTAATTGAGAGAAAATATGATTCCTGAAATTTGTAAAACTGAAAACAGATATTGTTCCAAGTCAGATGAGCACTTTTCATGAAAACTGTGGAGTCACTAGTGCTAGGAGAACTCATTATTTTTTTAATGTTACCTTTCATGGAATTACACTGAATATTGTAATTCTTGCACACTGACTATGCAAACCAGAAGTATTAAAAGAATGTGGTACATAGAACATTAAACTTTATGGATCCAAAGGGAATTGCTGTTGGAGATGCTGTTTGACTACTCAACATCTATTTCTCACTTGTTCCTTAATGACAGAAATAATTAAGAACAAATTAATAATTACAGAAATAATTGTTACTTAATTACAGAAATAGTTATTGTTTGAGTTGTAAAATTTAAGCTATTAATAATAGCTTTGCAGTCTCTCAGACCTTGGAGTGACTAGGTGATCCAATTCTTGAAACTGAGCTGTACTCAAGGTCCTGATTCTTCTGGTAAGTAAGAAATATTAGACACCAGATTATATGAACATTACTGCCACCATCTGATTTCCATTCATCTTTTGGATCTGTATGTCTGGTCATTTTCATGTTCCCACATGTTTAAATGGATTAAGATAGTCATTTTAATGACTATACACAGAATCCTTGGCTTATAGAATAGGAAAACCCTCCTATAAAATCAAACCATTGGATGATGGGAGTGACCGAAATTAGTAACACTTGGAGGTATAAGTGATTCATATGTTGCAGCTCCTATCAAATCCATTTAATTTACCAATCTGTTCCCCGAGATAAAGAATCCTAGATGATCAACATGGACTACAACAAAGTCAAGAAAGTAGTACAGTAAATCCTAGACACAGTGTTGAATATGCTTTTTGAAGACTCATGTGGCATGCCAGATACATGTCATTTGGCTACATATGGCCACATATTCTTTTCCATTCCAAAGAAAATATAAAAGTTTTTATTTTCAAGAACTAGAAATCTATATGCATTTGTGGTTTTGAACTTGTGTTACTACAATCTCTATCATTGGACGTAAAGTAGTGTGAAGTGATCTGCATAATATGGATCTCCTGCAGTATATTACATTTATAGTTAAATGAATGTCTTTATGCAAATTTTGCCATATCAACAATATATGTTTATAATATTGAAGATCTTGGTAAGATACGTGCAGTTTTTATCAAAAGGTATGAGGAGAGAAGGGTTCTTCTAGATCACTTTAGTTTTTAGGGATCCAGTTGTAATTGAGTGGATACTCTGTCATAAAAAATACAAATGACTGCATTTGTTCCCCTGTGAGGGAAGAAGTATTGAGGCAAAGGCCTTTGATTTTTGAAAGAATATTTTGCTGCTCCAGCCTACATACCAGGTAAAAATTAAAGCCCTTGCTTTTGAGTGTAACAAAGAACACAGAGACATCTGAAGTAGGTTAAGATTTAACCATCCCAACTGTTGTAACCATATGACTCTAAAGACTTATAATTGATCAGATATTGGTGGGAGGGAGTGAAGATTTTTTGGTGGAGTTCAGGAAAAATCTTGTTGGGGAAATTATGTGACTCTGGAATTATGAAGTAGATTATGAAGTAATACTATTCATATGCATTGGGGAATTAAAACAATAACTTAAAAATTCATTTCCAGGAGGCCGAGCAGTGGCGCTGGAGATAAGGTGCCTGCGCTAACCTAGGACGAACCGTGGTTCGATCCCCTGGTTCCCCATATGGTCCCCCGTGCCTGCCAGGAGCGACTTCTGAGTGAATAGCCAGGAGTAACCCCTGAGCGTCACCGGGTGTGACCCAAAAAACCAAAAAAAAAATTCATTTCCAGAGATATTTAAAAATATTTCTTTTGTAATATTTGGTAATGGTAGAATAATCATATCTATTTTAGCAAGTGCTTATTTATATGGCACTTGATATTATGTGTTGAGTTCTGTCAAGATTCATCAATAAAAAGGTATGGAGTGCTCATAAACAAGCACTTTTGAGGTCAAGAGCAAACACAATAGAATACTATTGAGATCTGTGGCCGTAGTGGAGGCCCAAGTGGTAGGGCATACTCTAACGTAGGATGGACTGTGGTTTAATCTCCCAGCATCCCATATAGTTCCCCAATCCTCCATTTCTGAGTGCATAGCCAGGAGTAACCCCTGAGCATCATCGGGTGTGGCCCAAAAGGCCAAGAAAAATACTATTGATATCTATGACCTAGTGTTATTGCCCGTGTTATTTGCCATATGTGCTCTATAACCTCTCCCTTATCCCTTCCTCTTGAGAGTCTTATATAATACATTAATACTGGAATTGTGAAAAAGCTCAAGCTTTAAAGTCTACTAAGCTTGTGGGCTGGAGTGATAGGACAGTGGTAGGCCATTTGCCTTGCATGCTGCCAACCTGGGTTGGACCTGGGTTCTATCCCCAACATTCAATATGGTTCCCAGAGATACTATGAGCAAATTCTGAGTGCAGAGTCAGGAGTAACCCCTGAACGTTATCAGGTGTTGCTCCCTACAAAAAAAAGTTTGATAAGCTTGGTATGTGATCATAACTAGAATGGGGTGGTGACTATATTACAGTTAAATTCAGAGATATCCAGAAAAAATAATAGCAAAGGATATATTTTTCTTTGGGTACAATTTATGGCAATGTATCTTATTGTCTATTTGTATAGAATAATTCATTGTCATAGAACAAAATATATGAATCAAATATACATACAATTGTGTATATGCTTATAAAGTATGTGTACGCATTTCATGAGCAGTGGAAAATGACTTGTCTGACTGACAGGAACCAAAACAGAGAGAATGAAAGGAGTGGGAGAAATAATTCTAGATTAGGCCCATGTGTAGAGACATATTTGAGTGGGCACAGTGCATGAATATGTTTGTTTCACATTTAACCCTCACTGTAAATTATCTACCAAAATGGAGACTCAGAATAGCCAGATTGGTAAAAGTAAATTTATAATTTCTAATTTTTTATATTAACCACCTACAAAATGGCATAATAGAGGCACAAATTGAAGCTACAAATGCATGGAATTTGTAATTTGGGCTCTCATCCCATGGCAGTCTGTTCAGTAATACCAACAAATTCTGAGTTCCTGATATAGAAATCATCCCCTGAGAATATTAAATGGCCCCGAATATGGAAAACAGTTTGGTTTCTATTCTTGCATTGAAAAGGGCTGTTGATTTCTTCTCAGAAATAGACTCAATACGAGTTTAGATTTCATGTCTTCAGACTGCATCTCTGCCTTAAGACTCATAGAGTGAAACGTCAAAATGGAATCCAATATAATATATCATTAGGAAAGGGAGCTCAATTTACAGGGAAAATGTATGGAAATAAGCCTTAAACCATGATTTCTACTGATTTTTTCACACATCGTATCTCTCACAAGACTTGTGAGCCTCATAAGTATCTGTGGGCCTACTAACAGCATAACTGAAGTGTCACCGTGAAGTAATCTTCTGAAGGAATTAGCTTTCCCTTTCTAGGCTGCAGTATATGAAAATATGGAGCTGTGATTCAATAGAATCAATGCATATTCGGGGAAATAATGGAAATTGAAACAGGAGAAACTCACGATTATTTTCTCTCACCTAATGGAGACTTTGTTTTTCCTGTTCCTAGGACTGTGAATGCAACAGAGTTATAATTGAGGTCTTTGCTAAAAAGGAAGCAAATTGTTACTAAGGAAAAAATTGGAGGTAATATTTTTCTTATAAGCTAAAAAAGCAGTATGGCTTTAGGGGTTCCCTGTTACCTTGGTATTCACACTTACTCACTCACTCACACACACACAAGTGCACACATACAAGAGAATAGGTTGACCATCTTGGCCGAAATAACTGACTGTAATTAGCATGAAGAGATAAGACTCTCAATACAGATTTGGTAGGAAGGTGAATACTTAGGAACTCAAGTTATCAACTTGGGGATGTCTTAATACCCACACCCTTTTCTCACTGCAACTATCATGGCACAAGTGTAGCAACCCTAATCTGAAAAAGATAGAGTGCAGGGAGACTCAGATTACTCATGAATGAGGATCAAGATTGTATCCTAAATGAAGCCACAAAGAAAAGTTCTGATAGCTATTTCTAAGAGTAGTAAGTGTGTGTAATGGAAAAAAAAGAGAAAGAAAATGGGTATTAACTGCAACTCCAAAACTGGCTGCAATGGCACATGTATTTGGTCTGCTAACTTATGCTTACTGATTTCCTATTCCAGAAAAAAAGTTTAGGGTATATCAAATGAACTGAGTTATAAAGGCATTGATATGCGTTATAATGTGGAGATTTTGAAACTATATCCCATTTAAATAAGAACTTAAATCATCTTGCTCTGCCTCATAAATTGAGGGGGCTGGAGTGGATGGTACCAGGCAGGAACAGTCACATGAATATTGAGTGGAAATAAAAAATGATCAGACTTAAACACCAAACCCAAAGTCAATGACAACAGAGCCAAGATATCCAATCTAAAACAAGCTATATACAAAGGGAACCTGTTACACTAGTAGTCCAAGGGGCAAAGAGGGAAGTTATGGGATGCATGCTGGGAAATTTAGCGGAGGAGGGAGGACAACACATAGTGAGAATGACCGTAATTCACCTTCAGTATAATTTTAAATAAATAAATAATATACCAAGTACAGATGCCGGAGATATGGCGCAGCAGTAGGGTGTTTGCCTTGCATGCTGCTGACCCAGGAAGGGCCTCGGCTAGAATCCCCGGCATCCCATATGGTTCCCCAAGCCAGGAGCGATTTCTGATAGCATAGCCAAAGTAATCCCTGAGCATCACTGAGTATTCCCTCCAAAATAACCTCCTATAACAAGTACTTTCTGCCCAAAATTTTGTGTGGAAGTAGACACAATGCTTCCTCCTGGTAGTCCCTCCTGAGTCTTCTAGAATCAAACCATCTTTTTTAATGATGATACCTTTTTATAACACATATTTCCTGACTGAGAAAGGTGAACATTCTAGTTGAAATTAAGAAACCACTCTCATATCCTAGTCACTACACAGCTGCTCAATGCTGAATCTGTGCTGGACTGATAATATTCTTGATCTCATTCTGGTCCTACTTACTCAAATTGTATTATTTTAAAATGTTGAATCACACTCGATGATGCTAACTCTGTACTCAGGAATTACTCCTGGTGGTGATTGGGAGGACCATATGGAATGCTGGAGATGCAACCTGGGTTGGACACATGAAAGGCAAGTGCCTAACACACTGTACTATCTCTCCAATGCTTACTCTAGTTTGGTTCTCAGTATGAAATGCCTAAACATACCTTACAGCAGATACTGTCTAGTAACATGCTTTTAGGAAAATATGTTAACATTGTATATGTGTATGTGTGTACACATCTTGCCTGTTTCTACAGCTCAAATGAGCCTCTATATTTTTTGTTTGCTTTTGGGCCACTGCTAGTTAGGTTGAGGGTTACTCCTGGCTCTGTGCTCAGAAATTACTTCTAGCAGGCTTACGGGACCAGATGGGGTGCCAAGGATCAAACCTGGGTCAGCCTTGCATGAGAAAAATCCCCACCCACTAGGCAATCACTCTGGTTTCTGAGCCTCCATATTATTACAGACAGATGCCACTGAGGGGAATGTTATTCATTATGATTATGGTATAAGAAATTGCTATAATGAGGGTTTAGTGTTTCCTAAGTCCTATACAACATGACCTGGAATTACTAATTCTATTTACTCTATTGGGAAATTCATGAAAAACAGGATGCGGTACAGCAAACATTTAGACTTTCTGGTCTCCAACCGTCACTTTATATTTAATTGGGCTGCATAATTTGACTTAGAGGCAATGAGATATTGTTATGAGGGACATTGACACCTTTCTCACTGAATTCCCATTGTATGGCTTATGTCTCCCCAAGTAGTTGGTGAACTGCTTAAGTATGCAGAATTAGATGTCCACTGTTGTGTATGTAAACATTTTAATGAGATTATTATGTTACTGACCCTACCCTGATGGGTGAATAATCCCATTAAAATGTTTACATACACAACAGTTCACTAACAGTTCTTGACACTATCTATAAAAATTATTTTCTAATCAGGGTATATCAATTTAGTGAGATATTACTCACTTATGATAAAAGGATAAATATTACTCTTGCTACAGTATGGTTGGAACTGGGGGTGTAATGATAAATAAATAAGCCAGAAGGAAAAGAAAGTTACCAGTACCAAATGATATCATTCACTCATAGGCAGCATTCAAAGAAATAAAGCAACATAATGGAAAATGTCTAAAGAAAACAAAACCTTATATGAACAACATAATTGTGTTATAAAAGCAGAAGGACAGCAGTGGAAGCATGTTTTTGGAGACTGGTAGAAGGATATGGTATGATAATATAGTCCTCCTAAGACATTTACACACTTGTAAATTAAGGCTAGCAAAATAAATTAATTTTTTAAGAAGTAAAAAGTGCAATATATTTTTATAAAAACTTTTAATTGAATCACCATAAAATAGAATATTACAAATTTGTTCATGACTTAGATTCAGTCATTCAATGTTCAACACCCATTTTTTCACATTTCCTGCCACAAATGTCCCCAGTTTTCCTTATGTTCAAGTAGCTGCCTATCTCTTTGGTAGGCATTTTTATTCTCTCTCTCTATTTCCCAATAGAGAGAATAAATATATATACACACATATATGTGCATGCCTTCCTTTTTTCATTTTAGATACTGTTGCTTGCAATATTATTACTGAAGGACTATCAATCATATCACTTTTTAAAATGTTTCTTTTAATATATATGCCCCAAATGCCCACTCATATGCAAAGGTTATCATAAGCCATAGTGGAAATATTTTAATTTACTTCACAATTCAGAGATCTGACCTACTGCTTCAAGCTGACTGAATAAATTTATGTCCATCTCTGTAGATTTGGTGATTACAAATATAAACAGAAGCACATCTAAGTTCTGGATTTGTCTAAATTAAAGAATGAAACTTAAAATTACCAGCAATTCTCTGCAACTCTCCAATTCTGTTTTTCATCAGTTTCTTTGTTTGTTTGTGGGCCACACCTGGTGACACTCGGGGGTTATTCCTGGATATGCACTGAGAAATCGCTCTTGGCTTGGGGAGCAATATGGGATGGTAGGGGATCAAACCGCAGTCTGTCCTAGGTCAGCTGCATGCAAGGCAAACTCCCTACCACTGTCCACTACTCTGGCCCCAACTTTCCAATTCTGATCAAGGGAAACAATGAAGGTCACTTGCCCTGTGTGTATGCATTAGCATGGACATCTTTATGTGTGTATGTGTGTGTTTGTATGTGTTGGATTTTGATGTCCTATAGAGATAATCTAAGTTTCTTGCTCTTTTTCCTCTGGAGTTTCATGAATTTTCCAAACACTCCATTAAAGCATGGTAGAAAGGAGCATTTTTCAAACCTGTTGCAAAAGCCAATTAACAGTTGAATGTTGTCTCTTGTATGGCTTCTGGCACAGTGGTTGTTATTTTCCACATGTGTGGGTGTAGAAGCAGCTCACAGTATGTCATTTCTATAGAGCCAGTAATTTGAGCAGCATATATAATGGTTAAGAGTCATCTCTGGGGGCCGGGGAGATAGCATGGAGGCAGGGTATTTGCCTTGCATGCCAAAGGATGGTGGTTCGAAACCTGGCATCCCACATGGTCCCCTGAGCCTGCCAGAGCGATTTATGAGCATAGAACCAGGAGTAATCCCTGAGCACTGCCAGGTGTGACCCAAAAACCAAAAAAAAAAGTCAACTCTGGAGTCAAGCATATTTGTATGACTGCTGAGACACTACTGTACTTTTATGTTTTTAGAGATGGTTTCTCATGCTCATAATTCCAACAACAAAGCTATCACCAGTAACCATCTCCCTCCTTAAGAATCCCTCTTTCCACCAACTCAGTTGTGTGGATTAATTTTCCCAGTGTGTTCTATTGTCTTTGGCCCATCGTTACAGCCTGCTGTGTACCTTTAAGTCCCAGGTTTAAGAAAAAAATCTTTCTTTTTTATTATTAAAGCACCATGAGATACAGTTAAAAATTTGTTGATATTTGAGTTTCAGTCAGTGTTCCAATTTCTATCCCTTCACCAGATTTTATTTCTCCACATCAGTTTCGCCACTTACCCCTCCTGTTTCCCCACACACACAGCTGCCTCAATAGAAGATATTTGTCTTTACTCTCTTTTAAAAAAGATAATTCTAAATTCTTTTATAGTTTTTTTTGCTGTTGTTTTGTTTTGAGCCTTACCCGCAGGTACTCAAGGGCTATTCATGGCTCTGTGCCAGAAATTACTCCTACTAGGCTCTGGGAGCCATATGGGATACCAGAGATCAACCCAGGTTGGCTAGATGCATGGCTAATGCCCTACCCACTAAGCTATCATTTGGCTCCTTTGTCACTTTTTTTCTGACTGACTTCACACTGCAGGGTATCCTCTAATTCTCTCCACATGGCTGCATATTGCATGATTTTGTTCTTTTGTTTTGTTTTGTTTTGGGGGGGGTCACACCCGGCAGTGCTCAGGGGTTACTCCTGGCTCCATGCTCAAAAATTGCTCCTGGCAGGCACGGGGGACCATATGGGGCACCGGGGTTCGAACCGATGACCTTTTGCATGAAAGGCAAACGTCTTACCTCCATGCTATCTCCCGGGCCCCGATTTTGTTCTTTTTGAACACTGCATAGAATTCCATTATACACAGTTCCTTGATCCATTCATCTATAGCTGGGCATTTGGGTTGTTTAAATATCTTGACTGTTTTACTAATTGATATAATAAATATAGACATGCATATATCCTTTCAAATTAGTGTATGAGTGGCCAACAGGAATATGAAAAAAGTGCTCATTGACACTCATGCATAGGGAAATACAAATCAAAACAACATTGAGATATCATCTCACGCTAGTGAGAGTGACATATCAAAATTCAAGAAACAGTATTGGTGGAATTGTTGTGAGAAAGAAACCTTTACCCACTATTAGTGGGAATGTCACCTAATTTAGCCTCTATGGAAAGCTATAAGGAGAGATCTGAAATAGATAGAAAAAGAAATAGAGCCATTATAAACCCCAAAATACCACTTCTTGACATACATTCCCGAAACTACTGAACTTCTGAGACCGTTTTCTCATTTGTATAATGGGTGTTTTAATAGGAGCTACCAAACAGACTTTTGAGATAAATTGGAGCAGTGGTTGTGATCTTAACCAAAGCCAAAGATGATCCACTTACTTTTTTCTTATTTCGATTCTAAAGAACTTAACTTCTGAGAAAATACTCTGCTAGGGAACAGTAGGGAAGTGTGAAAGAAGTACAAGATCTTTCAGCACAGATATGGGAAAAATTAGAAAGTAAAGGGAAAATACATGCAACAAAAGCAAGGTCCATTGCTCCAGGATTCTTTAGCAGTTCAGATAAAGGGCATTAGAGAATTGAGAACACTATGAATACTGTTGAAATCAATTTTCATGTAGATTCCAGAAGTCATATTTCTATAGATATACTAAATTTTTAAAGAAAAATTCAATGGAGAAAGCACTCCAGACATATAGAAGATACATGTTGAGTCACAGATGCTTTAAACTTAAAGTGTCAGGGGCCAGAGAGATAGGGCAATGGTAGAGCATTTGCCTTGCACTCGGCTAATCCAGGATGGACCTTGGTTTAATCCCCAGCATCCATATGATCTCCCAAGGCAGGAGTGATTTCTTAGCGCATAGTCAGTAGTTGTTCCTGAACATCACTAGGTGTGGTCCCCCCCCCAAAAAAATCAACAAACCCTTAAAGTATTCAGATAGAATAATCGTACTCATTTGTAGGATATAAGAAAAATAAAAAGATGGTATGATAATAATATTCAGAGACAATAAAGATGAGGGTCATCAGGACAAATCCATGGGAGGAAGATTTCCACAAAGAATAGAGAGTGCAATTAGGATAGAGAAGACTCTGCTATGATGATACTTGGGACTGATCACTCTAGACAAGAACTGTGTACTCAGAGGGGATAAAGTGATGTACATGGTAACCCTGCATTAACAAAAGTTCAAAACCACAGTGTCAAAAAGTAAAGAAAGGGGAGAAAGTGGTAAGTAAAATGTCTGCCCAAGAGGCAGCCGGGTGTGGCGGGGTGTGATGGGAGGGAAATTGGGGACATTGATTGTAGGATATATGCACTGGTGAAATGTGGTGTATATTGTATGTCCAAAGCTCAATTCTGTAACCACGGTGTTTAAATACAGAAATTTTTAAAAAGAAAATATTAGGAATAGCAAGCATTAAAAATCAACAGGGAGCAGATAGTACAGGAGGCAAAGCTTGTATCTGGAAGATCCCTGACTCAACTCCAAGCCCTATATAGGATACTCTGAGCACCAGTGATCACTATTAAGTCCAGAGCCCAGAACAGCAGCCCCCCCATACAATAAGAAAAGGAGTAATATATGAATCAGAAGAAAGAACAAGGTTCAACTCATCTAGTACCTTGTTAAGCACTTTATCTTGAGTCACTATAGATGTAGAGAGGATTTTTTTTCTGCTAGACTGCCAGAATTGTTTATCAGTTTTTCTCAAACTATGGTCCAGGATCTACCAGCAATAGCATCATCTATGAACTGTTAGAAGTGCAAATTATCAGGCCTGAACTGACCCCAGACCAGCTGACTCATAGCCTCTGGAAGTGGGCCCAGCAATCTGTGTTTTAACAAGCCCTCCAGGCAATTGTGATGAATAATAAATTTTGAGAACCATTGATCTTGGACTCAGGCTGCTTTTTAAAAATGGGTTGTCAGAGATGGGAAGGGACAAGACTAGCTGTGGGGAGAACATTTAGGAAGTTAAAAGAATTCAGTTCAGGTATGATGTGGATACTGAGGAATCCATTGCAGAAAGTAAGGCCATCCTTTGGCATTCTTGAGCTTCCAGGGGCTTCAGCCCTATTTCATGACTGGAAGTTTTTTTTCCTTATAATTATTTTCTAAACACTATGACTATTGCTAGAAAAATCAAACAAGTAGCTTAATTATTGAGGCTATGTGTTTATTGAAACCAATTAGCAAAATATAAAATCTTTTCTAATTTTCTCTTAATTGCTATTACTCTTTGTAACACATTTATCCAATAGCTTAAATTTGCATAGGCTGTTTTCTCTGTCTGGATGTTGATTTACTTGGTCTGCCATAGCAAAAATATTTTTGTGGTTTCTATCACTGGCACCACATATCATTCCCCAACCTTTTACTCTGAATGCAGGGTAATTTTATGGTCACTCTGAGGACCATTAGAGTGGCCTTAAACCCAAAACTCAAACTTTCACTGACCATGTGTTTTCAACAACAGGAATTTCTTTTTAACAGTTCTGGATACTGGAATGTTATTTTTTTTTTGGTTTTTTTTTGGGGGGGGCCACACCCGGTGACGCTCAGGGGTTACTCCTGGCTATTCGCTCAGAAGTCGCTCCTGGCAGGCACGGGGGACCATATAGGGAACCGGGGGATCGAACCGCAGTCCGTCCTAGGTTAGCGCAGGCACCTTACCTCCAGCGCCACCCTGGAATGTTAATATTTTAATGTCAAAATGAATGCCTTTTAATAAGTAATTTCTTCCTGTCTGATAGATTGGTGACCAATTATATTGGACCCAAGTTCATCTTGATAGATTGGGGACCAATGTTATTGGATCTAAGTTCCATCTTTACTAACCTATTTAACCTTAACCATTAGCTTAAATGGCTTTTGTTCCATATTAGTTAGGACTTAAACACATAAATTTGGGTGCACAGCAATACAGCTATAGTAAATTATACTCTTTCCCTTTTCTATGGGCACATCTCTATCCTTCTGATAAGTTCAACATGCATTTCTTCTTTTTGATTACTGTTCCTGGGTGTCATGCCTTTCAGCTCTGTGGGAAAAAGTTCCTAATGAAAAGAACTAATTTTCTAAGAAGTTGATGTGTACCCAAGGTCATGATACAGTGAAATTC
This sequence comes from Crocidura indochinensis, assembly GCA_004027635.1. Classification (NCBI taxonomy): domain Eukaryota; kingdom Metazoa; phylum Chordata; class Mammalia; order Eulipotyphla; family Soricidae; genus Crocidura; species Crocidura indochinensis. The sequence continues at coordinate 729 of PVKC010031492.1, read as the reverse complement.
TTTATAATACACTTTTAATGAATTATAAAATAATTCACTAATTAAAAACCTGACTTCTAAAAATGATGTATTTGGTGCCCCTATTTTAAATCAAACATCAAACTCAAGAAGATGTTAGAAAAGTGAGAAGGAACTTTAAGTTAGAGTGACAACTTTAGGTACTATCAAGGATTTTGGTTAATAGTTCTGCATTACTGTTCATTTCTGAATTGTAGCAAATGACCATGCCCCATTGCAGGTAGACAGAAAGGCAGGTTATATATGTGCCTAGGCAGGAGTCTGTGGGAACTGTCTATATTTTGCACTCAATTTGAATGCAAAACTAACAAATATTCAAACCATTGAGCTAAAAAATTAAGGTTTCCTAGATAACTTGTCAATAAAAAATAACTAGGAATGATGGGAGTGAATTAGCTCCTGCCACCTTTTTCTTCATTTTCTGAAATATGATATATGATTGTAATATAAAAGTGCCTGAATAGATGCTCTATCAGGGTTTAGATCATATTGATAATAGTATGGTGACAAAAGGTTCTGCACTCAAGTATGGAAGCATGGAGTTTTCACAAATAAAGCTTATTTTATATAGCACTCAGAGCTGTCAGTGCCTATGGTGAAGAGAGAAAGCTACGAAGAAGGGATAGTTCAAGAAACACTTCTCAAAGATATTTGACAGTGGAACCTAGGATATGTTCTTGGAGGTACTGATGAGTTTATGGTCAATCAGTT
>PVKC010031491.1:0-14617 GCA_004027635.1 Crocidura indochinensis | reverse complement strand
TTTGTTTTGGGGTCATACCCAGTGGCGCTCAGGGGTCACTCCTGGCAGGCCTGGGGGACCATATGGGACGCCGGGATTCGAACCAACCACCTTAGGTCCTGGATTGGTTGCTTGCAAGGCAAACATCGCTGTGCTATCTCTCCAGCCCCAAAGCATCCTAAACTTCTAAGTGTAGGCCCAAATTCTTGTGATTTTGAAAGTGTGCTTCATGTAAACATATCTAACATTTTAAACTTGAAAAACTGCCCTTTGTCTGCAAAACTGAAGCAAAATTAAAAAAAAAAAAGTACTGGGGCCTGAGCAATAGTACAGTAAGGAGGGCATTTACCTTGTCTGCTGCTGACCTTGGCTCAACACTCCCCCTAACCCATCCCATATGGTTCTTCCCCACCCATAGCTTGAACACAGAGCCAGTAGTAATACCTACGGCCTCCTGGTATGGCCCAAAAACAAACAAGCAAACAAATAAAAAAGTACCTGTACAAGTGATTAATGTATGGGTTGACTCCCAAGGAATTCATCCAGTTCCGGAATGTTCTCTCTTCTTTGCTCTCTCCTAGAGGGGACATAAGCTAACACTGATGATACAGGACAAATGAAATCAGGAACCACGTTTCAACCATCCAACAGGTATTAATTAGCTAAATACAGTTTGTACTGATCACTGTAAATCTGTGATTTGGGGGGGGCAATATTTCTAGCTGCTAAAATCCCTAACTCCCTTTCTCCCTAAAAGCCTCCATTCATTCTAGATTTCTCCACTAAGGGCCCAGACTCGACATCTGTGAGGGAATAAGTCAGGAGCTTGTTTCTGTCCAGAAAAGCAAAGGTAAAAATCTTATTGGTAGATGTCACACATAAGGGAATGAACAAAATGTTTTGGCAGTCAAATTATATTTAACATACTAAACAAAAGTAGCAAAGTCATATGTTTACTACAACATTGTTCCAAATCTACATTGATTATGATTTTACAGGGGCAAAGTTTCTGGCACATGCACTCATTTTTTTCTTTTGGTAAGGATCCCAATAGCAATGGAGGGGAGCGAGGAGATAGGTAATATATAAGCAGGTAATGTGGGGCTACTTTTACAGGTTTCCTGTTTGTTTGTTATTTTAATTCCCATTTATTTTTGGCTCGTGGGGCAATGTTATCTTTTCAATATAAAAAAAGCAAGTTCAACACAACTTTCTTGTTTGTTTTTAAATTAAAAATAGACAATTTTTTCTAGTCACTATATTTATTATAATCAATAGCTAACCTCTAAGATCACTTTCCCTCTCTAGGTGCCATGATTTGATCTTTGACTGCCAAAGCCTACTGAATATGCCCTTCATGGCAGCACTTAAATCATCTGTAAGGAAGTGAGGACTATGGTGTCACACAAGGGGTTGAGAGACCTCTGGGCTCTACCTGCCAGGCCTATCTTCCTTCTGGGCATAACCTGGGTGCAAGTTCCTGGTGGCTAAAATATCCGTTTGTGTTTCAACAAACTTTGGAGACTTAAAATCAATTGTGATGCATCTCTCTTTATTTCTTGGCCACGTGCAAGAGATCCAGAAAGATAATCCCAAATCTTGCTAACACAAAAGGAGTCTGGGTTATCCCTGTTGTTCAAGATATAACATGATGACTGGCTATTTAAGTGTTTTTCAAAGCTCCTACAATTGCTTTTAATATTCCCTATGTAATTATATAGTTGCAGAGCTTCTTAAATTTCATTTCCTCTGGTCTGCATAATAGGTCAATGATTAGCCTGTATAACTACTTTAAATATATATATACACATATAAATGTATATATATATATATATATATATATATATATAAAACCTTTAAAAAAACAATTTGGGAGTGATAGACAGTGCATAGGGCAAATGCCTTGCATGTGGTTCACCTGAGTTTGATCCTGGGCATTCCCAAGCAGCACCAGGAATGATTCCTGAGTATAGAGTCAACAGTTACCACTGAGCATTAATGGTTGTGGCCCCAAAACAACAATAACAAAATCCTAACAACTCAAAAACCCAAGTTAAATTCAATAGTTCTTGTTTGTAGTTTATTAAACAGGAACAAATATTTGAACTTTTCCCAAAGTGACATGTGTGTGACTTGGTTTTTTTTACTTTTTGGTTGTTTCTCTAATATATTTTTCTTATATATAATTTTTAGTAATTATATAATTTCCATCTAGTAAAAACCAAATTAAAGTTTTCAATTATATATGTTAATAATGTATAATTTTAAGTTTAATTTTTAATTAAAAATATGGCATGAATTCTGCTGAACCTGCTGGCATAATGGATCTGTTAAAAGACACTGTATTTTGAGCTTGGAAACCATACAACTTCAGATGTTCATATTTCTTTCCATGGTTCTCAATGAAAAAAATTATTATTACTATTATTTTAATTTTATGATATCTGGAAAGTAAAATAGATTTTAGAAAAGAGAATTTGCTTATTTAATGTCATTTGAGTTGTATTGGTAAATAAATGATTATGGCCAAAAGCTCTATGTGTTTGTGCAAGAGCCACAGAAAATAAAAATCAGTTAAAAAAAAAACTAATGTAGGGGCCAGAGAGATAGCATGGAGGCGAGGCATTTGCCTTGCAAGCAGATGGATGGTGGTTCAAATCCTGGCATCCCATATGGTCCCCCGAGCCTGCCAGGAGCAATTTCTGAGGATAGAGCCAGGAATAACCCCTGAGCACTGCTGGGTATGATCCAAAAACAAAAACAAACAAACAAAAAAAAACACACACACACACACACAAAAAAAAAACCTAATGTAACACAGACTAGAAACAGCAAAAGTCTGGATTGCAATCTGAGAAATAAAATCTAATTGCTAAATTACCAGACAGAAGTAATTATAAAAATATTATCTTCATTTGCAGTTGGTAAAGAGTTTTAGAAAAAATACGTATTTAAGTAGGTCACTAAAAGAAAAGAAAAAATAATGTTTAACATCACCAAATGTGCAGAGTGATCTATTAAGCATCATCTTTCCCTAATGAGACCAATATTGAACACATACTGTTTGCTAAGCTCAGCCATCAAAGATCATTTCAATATGCTCTGTAACTTTTCAAAAAAAGTGTTAGGAGTCCTCTTTTCTATGAGAAAACCCAGGCTCCTGGAAGTTGCTGAAGTACTAACTGGTGCAAGGATAATTTGTATAGTCTTTCTAAATCTGTGCCCTTTGCACTTTTAATCAACCACAAATAAATTCTGAGTGGATATGTCTGCACACAAACCCAGACAGTAGGCTCAATTTAATATAAATGTTCAATATTGAATTATGGTTTTTATTTTCTTTAATGACATATAGATCAATGCCTTTGTTCATGAGAATATACTCAGATGTGAGAAATATGGGATGTGAGATAATCAAGTCTTCAATTTACTTAACATCTAGAAAATGGGCAGAGAGAAAAAATCCAATGACCAAGTCATATACATTTTTTGGGGGCAGAGGGATCAGGACATACGTAAGTTCTAAATTAAGATGATTGATAAATATTTCCTACCGAATCTTAGATAAACATAGTCGATACTAATGGAAATATTTAGCAATCCTAGTCACACTGAAAAATTCCAAAAAGCATGCCGAGCACTAGCAAAAGAATTCAAACATGACAGAGGAGAGCGAGCAGTAGAAAAAAGGCACCCAGCAAGGATTAGTGAACTATAAAAAGCAGTCATTTTTAATATGCCATCTAAACAATGCCTTCTACTGTAAGACACTGAGAGAGCCTGACAATTTCCAGGCTAATAAAAAACATAATCTTCCTTTCCAGGTTTTAAAAGATCTAATCCCTCACCCTAAATTTCACTTCAAAAAATATATACTTTACCCCTGAATTCCATACCTAAGTCAAGATTGTCTTTATTTGACTGGTCTTTGGAAAAGGTAAGTCAAATCAATCACATTCTTCCAAGAATTGTTAAGTTTGCATCTTCTTTATGAACAACAACAACAAAACACTAAGTATAAAGCAGCAAGGACATGGATAGTGGGTTGAGGTTGTTACAAGAAAAAGCTAATGAACCTGATTTATTTCTCATTCTGCCTTACAGGTTTCAGATGATGAAGTAAGGGAGAGAGGTTGTTAGCTGAGAAAATGAAGACTGAACCTCAAATTCTCTCCCAATGATATCTTTCTACTCAAACACTCCCTCTCCATTTCATTGGCAACACACTCAGGATTTTAGAGCTGGCTCCTCTACTGAGAACAGCCAGTTTTTATTTTACTTCTGACACTTAATGTGGGCTTTCGAAATGCTTGTGAGGAAAAGTGAGTAGAAGAGAAAAATGATGAGAGGCTGGTAAATAGAGAAGAAATTGATAATGAGAATATTTTTGTCATTATGGCAATTCCTATATTGTACGTTTCAGTAACAGTTAAATGTAACAGCTAAGTGATTTGAAATGATCTATATTAGAGAAGTGAATAGAGCCTTTCAAATAGTACCTATGATAAAAGGTACACTTGTTTATTCAGGGGAGGATAAAAGCTTCAGCTCATCTGAAAATCTCATTGTCAAAATTGAATCCAATGTGTTTACAACTCCTATAACCCATTGTTATAGAAGTAGAGTAGGGAGAGTTTACACAAAGTTTTGCTCTACTACTGTAATTCATTCCTATTTTTTTTCTTGCTTGTTGCCATTCATTCTTTAGGCATATTAAGATGGGGGGGAAAAACCACAGCATGAACAACGCAAAAACTAAATGTCAACTCAGCAAGAAATAAATGGTTCTAATTAAAAATAAAAAACATTCAGAGCGAATCTATATAGAGAGCATAGAAAAGTACTAAATACAGTACCTACATTAGGAGGAGTCAAATCTGCATTCCACAAAGCAAAACAGGAAAGTGTTATAAATTATGAGACAGATAACAATAGTCCCCCAAAAGACAAGTAATGATTATTGTAATTATTTTCATGTACACTAAAGACATTAGAAAACAAATCACTACTGGAGTTAAACTGATTTTCCGTTAATTTTTCTTTTAAAAAGCTACAGAAACTTTTCTTTCTTTCTCCTTTCTTCCTTTTCTTTTTTTCTCTCTCCCTCCCTCTCTCTCAGGCCATGACTGACTCCATCTCTCCTCTCCTCTCTCCTCTTTCCTCTCCCTCCTCTCCATCTCCACTCTTCTTTCTCTTCTGTCCTCTCTCCTCTCTTTCCTGCTCTCCTCTCTCCTTTCTTTCTTCCTCTCTCCTTTCTCTCCTCTCCCTCTCCTCTCTCCTCTCTTGTCCTCCTCTCTCTTCTCTCTTCTTTCTCCTCTCCGTTTCCTCCTCTCCTTTCTCTCCTCCTCTCTCATCTCTTCTCTTTTCTCCTCTCCTTTCCTCTCTCTCCTGTCTCTCCATTCTCCTTTCTTTCCTCTCTCTCCTGTCTCTCCTTTCTCCTTTCTTTCCTCTCTCTCCTCTCCTCTTTTTCTCCTTTCCTCTTCTCTCTCCTCAGTGTTCTTTGTTAAAAAAGAATAAAAAAGGAAAAAAAGCTACAGAAAATGAATTTTTTTTCAATAAATTAGTCATTGTCCATATTGGTTGTGGAGTTATATGATGTGGTCATTTAAGGGAATCTTTTAAACAAATAACAGTTTTCTTTAAACTCTCATGAAGGAATGAAATAAAAGATTTACCCCCAGCATTCTCTTTTCATCCAAACCCACAATCAGGTTCCTTAATTTGCATATTTTGTAATGGTCTAATAGATTCAAAGGTATTCCCTACCATATCCCATTGTCTCTTGTCCACTTTGACTGAAACATGACAAGACCACAAAGACACAGAGTGATTTCACTCAGGGCAGATCAAACCTACCTTCCAGTAAATTCATATCGATGTCATTGTTATTGGGCTTGTGCAGGCTGGGATGGGTGTTAAACAAGTTCGCTACAAAAGCTAAGTTAAGTTTTGGATTGCCTGAAACCACATCAGCAGGAGTCACAAACTGTCTGCAGCCCAGCTTGTCTGCTTCCTGAAGCATGTAGCCAGCACGTTTCAAGTCATTTTTTTCCTATATAAGGAAATAAAACAAAAACAGTTTATACTAAACTTTCCAATGCTGTAATTTGTAATATACAGATGTATAAGCAATTTCTACTCCAGAAAAGTGTAGAAGTCAGATGGGCAGAAATTTCATATCAATGTCTTCATTTCTCTCAGAGCAGGAAGAACAAGTCTCTTGAGTTTTTTTGTTTGTTTGTTTTCTGAGATCAGAGAAAAATTTACTCTCATTGCTAACAGTCAACAGAGGAGCTGGGGCAATAGGACATGAGTTAAGCTGTTTTCCTTGTGTGTGACTAACCCCAGGTAAATCTCTATTATTGTACACTGTTGTTCTCCTCCCCCTGAGGCATCATCAGGAATGCTCTCTAGGACAGGAATAAACTGTGAGTACCTCTGGTTATGTTCTTCCAAATCAGAAAAATGAAACATAAAAATACAGAAGTTGAGGTACATTATTAAAAATATTTTTAAAATATCCAAAAGAGCTTTCTTGATCTGGAGGCTAGCTCTAGCCGGTCTGGGGTCTGAGGAGACCCCAAGCTGAAGTCTTTCTCCCTAGCTTGGGGGTGCTGGGAGCCTTGGTAGGCCCCCAGCTGTCCCCTCTCCTGTCCCCCAGCCTCCAGGCCTTCCCTGGGACCCAGCCCAGGCGGCCAGAAAAAGTGGGTCCAAATTGGGGGGTGCTGAGAGCTGCTCATTTTTATTAAGGCAGTCTCTGGCAATTTCTTACCAGTATACATGTTCAAAAACGCGCCCCCCCCCCCGTGTGCACAGTATATATTAATAGTATATCCTATCCTTAAGTTATGTTTTGTGTATGTAGAATGTCCATCTGGTATTCTGCCCTTTCGAACACCCCTGTAAAGCTCATTTTCACTCCTTAACTCTATCACCCCCAACCATCAGTACCCCTTATTCACCCTTTTTAACTTCAGTACTGCACAGTCCTAATCATACACCAAAGCAGTGCACTAGATTTAACAACCCCCAACTATTTCAAAAGACATAAAATGGACATGGATGGCTTTTGAATATTTTATGTTCTTTTCTTTGACAGCTATAACTCTTACTAAATATTCTCTTATACAGTGAAGATTTTCCCCACTTTTTATCTTTTATTCTCTCTGTGAGCTGTTCAACAAGTAATATTCGGAGAAAGAGTCCCTCAGTTTAATGCTTTTGTTTAACCATGTCATGGTGATTTTTGAACTTGTTCTTGCAGCCCCCATATGGGCCTAAAATGCCATGTGGTATTGTTTCTTGTTTGCATAGGCACATTAAAATGGGAAAATACTATACATACAAATAAGTTCTTATCTAATAGAAGTAGGAACACAGAAATCTTATAGAGCAATGGGTTCTTACACTCTGAACATTGACATAATGACCTGGCACAGGCCTCAGAAGAATGGGCATTCTCCATTCACCCCGGAACCAGGGAAGCTAACTACGAAACATCCAAGGTCATTTATAACATCATCTGGAAGCAATCCTCTACCAGGGAAGACCCTACTACTGCTCTGACATTGACCTGCTCAAAAGTGATTTCTCTCAACACTAAGAAGACTTGACAACAACGATCTGCTTACAGGACAGGGCTCTCTGCATTGCCCTTTTATCGTGAGGTGAAACTAGAGGACAATCTACATCATCCTGACTTCAATTTAGGATATGCAGATTCCAGGATCTTTAATACAGAAACATGATACCAACAACAGAGACTGTGAAAAATAAAAGTGTATTGGCACTACAGAGAATGACTTAGATTGAACAAACTAGTTTGCCTGGAGCCTAGAGTTGGTCTTCTGCCAAGAAACTTCAGGGGTAGGGTTTCCTTGTATTTAGGCTAAGGCTTTTCCTTTCCATGTCCCTCATATTTTGGTGGGCCTATGCAAACAAAAACTGCAACTCTAACACTGTTTTTATGGGGCTCCTTTGATTCTAATCCTTAAAAAAAAAACCCACTTAAACTTTTGAAGTTAACTTAAACTAATATGCATGTGCAAGGAAATGTAAGAAAATACTATGCTTTCAAAGTTTAAGGAGTTACATAAATTTTATGGCCTTAGATTGCTTTGTGTACTGCTAAGAAATGTTATGATTTACTACAATCAGGGGACTTGAGGGGCAAAGTAATTGTACATGGGTTCTATTTTATTTTTCTTAATGTTCTTTGGCTGAAAGTTCAAAATTAAGGTATCAGCAAGGGGTGTTCTTCTAAGAATTCTGTTTATGGGTGATTGTCCTTCCACTGTAACTTTACCTTTTCCTCTTTCTTTGCATTCTTGTTCTCATAATTAAAAATAAATTTATTAAAATAAAAAAAATCCAAAAGAGACAGCATTTAAAAAACCTTGTAAGCAAACCAAATGTCTGTCATGAGAGTAGACAAATAAAGTCTACTTTTTATTTTTAAAAATCACTGTCATAGTCATACAAAGTTAACGACTCTCAGCAGTATATTTTCAAAACAATATTACAAAATGAAGTGCAACATGATAAGCTTTATAGAAAGTCAAAAAGTAAAGTTAAAAATTAAATGTTGGCTCAGAAGATAGTTTTCCTATGGGCTAGAGCACATGTTTTGTATATAGTAATCCTGAGTTTGCTTGCAATTACCACTTCGTATATAGAATGCTTCCTGAATACTGACCCAGTTGTAGCCCCCAAGTACAGCTGGGTGTGGACCAAAAGCAAACAAAATGAAATCGTTTTTTGTATGTGTGTATTGAGCCCTACCTGGCGGTACTCTGCGGTTAATCCTGGCTCTGCACTCAAAAATCACTCCTGGCAGGCTTGTGGGACCATATGAGATGCCAGGGATTGAACCTGGGTGGGCTGAGTGCAAGGCAAATGTCCTACCGACTGTGCTGTCACTGTAACCTCCAAAATGAAGTCATGAAGGGAATCTATCTGGTTAAAACTATACAATAAAAAGTAAAAAAAATATATATATATGAATTGCATCTGGCTGAGTTCAGAAAATGTAGAACTAGGGAAAATTAATATAGGGTGAGTACAACATACTCAAGGACAGAATTCTGCCATTTCCTTGCTTCAGCCCAGAAACCTGGAGTCTCAGCATCACAAAAATCCTGATAAAGATCCACAGGAAATTCTGCCTGCAGAGAATTTCACTTGAAATTTCACAGAGAAGTTCATAGCAACAAAAGGAGAACAGTGGTATCCAGAGCCTGAGAGATAGCAGAATAAGGACATATCTAAGTGCAGGGGATGTTGTGGGATGACAAAGAGAGTTCTAGGAAAGTCAGTATAACTGCTAACAGAGAATGCTAACATTCTCAATACCACTGTATTATACCCTTAAGATGGTTAATTTTAGATTGTGCCTAGTTTACTAAAACCTGAGTTGAATAAAAAAAATCATACTCACATTAAATCCTGAGAGATCTATCTTGATGGCAGGTCCATCATCCTGGTCCCCTTTAGGAGCGATCTGATTTAGTAGATGAAAATAGGCTCTTGAATCCTTCAAGAAAAGAAATGAAATGGTATCTTCAAAATGAGAAAGATCATCAATTACTTCAGGAAAAATGACTCAAAGAGAGCTGCCAGCTATTTCATTCTTTATCCTTTTTTTTTTTTTTTTTTGCCATACCCAGTGACACTCAGGGGTTACTCCTGGCTATGCGCTCAGAAATTGCTCCTGATTTGGGGGAACATATGGGATGCTGGAAATTGAACCAAGGTCCAACCTAGGTCAGCTGCATGGAAGGCAAATGTCCTACCACTATGCTATCACCCCGGCTCATCATACTTAACTTTCTGAGAGAAACAACAATATAGGAATTTACACTGTGAATCACTGACTCCTAAGTACACACGCTGTATCACATTCACAGCTTATAGCAACACTGGTCCCTCCACTCCACTCCAACAGCCTGAGCCAACACTCAGCATCATCACTTATAGTTAGGGTCAAGTGCCATCACTTGAAATACTTCCTGCCTTCTCTAGAATGAATTATGGACCCTCTCCCATGAGACACAGCATCCCACACCTACCTGTGACCACACACTATTACATTCTGCAATGATTTTGTCTCCAGAGATGCTTCCCCTCTTGCACAAAAAGTCCAATTTGTAGAGACTGTGAAAGTTCAAGTTAGCTACATGAAGCTACAGAATCACTCCCTAAATCATGACACACACCATTCATGGTTATTTTAAGCCATTAAGTTGTGAGTGGCTTTTAATTCAGCATCAATTGGTGGACAGTGCCCTCCATTTGAAGTTTCCCTCCCTGAATCATGAAAAGTTTTCTCAAGAGTATCTGAAAAGATCCACATGATGTCCTGCAGGAGGGGTTACAAATATCCAAAAGGAAATTTTTTGAATAAGAAAAATCTCCCAGAGTGGGGCCGGAGAGATAGCACAGCGGTAAGGCGTTTGCCTTGCATGCAGAAGGACGGTGGTTCGAACCCCGGCATCCTATATGATCCCTTGAGCCTGCCAGGGGCAATTTCTGAGCATAGAGCCAAGAGTAGTCCCTGACCCAAAAACAAAAAAAAAAGAAAAGAAAAGAAAAAATATCCCACTTGAACCCCTAGAAAAAATATTAAAAAAATATCAAGACAAAAGCAGAGCAACACAAAGTCATTTGAAATCTATGGTCATTGAGGCTGATGTTTCCAAAGTGGAGATGTTAGAACAATCCAGAAAGAAGGTAGTAGCCATGGTGTTGCTGGAGAAAGGGGACAGATTAAAATAAGTTTGAAACTTCTAGTTTCAGCCATTAGGGGGAAAAAATAAACATAACCTGGTTACAGGGAGTAATAGATCTTGAGAGAGAAATTTTGAGTCAGTGTCAAATAAATCTGAAGAAAGAAACTTGGATTCAGGCTGGCAGTGTATGTGACAGCTTCTGTGGGCCAGAATGTCCAGAGTGTCCCCACCTTAGCCTTGATAAGCCTCTCCCTGTCTGGAGGAAAGCACATGTGCTAGATAGCCCTCACTCCAAGTCCTTCTCTATCCTCAGATGATTTCATTTCCAATTAGTAGGTACTGCTAAGTAGTAAGAGTGTAAAAGGGTCATCTCCACAGTTATACAGTTTACCAGAAAGATAACCTTCTTGGTCTAGATCTGCAGACTGATACCCTGTTTGTTTGTAAAAGATTCTGTGATTATGTGGCTGGAGCAGTGGCACAGCAGTAGGGCATTTGCCTACCATGTGGCTGATCAAGGATGGACCATGGTTCATTCCCCCAGCATCCCATATGGACCCCCAAGCCAAGAGTAATTTTTGAACGCACAGCCAGGAGTGAACCCTGAGCAACACTGAGAGTGGCTCAAAAAAAAAAAACAAAACAAAAGATTCTGTGATTATATCTAGGAAATCTGATTTGGATAAAGAAATGCAAATTTTTGTTTTCTATACTATGCCTCATGAGTTTAAATATTCATATCCAAGTTTAAATATGAACAATGTCCTTAATTTTATTTATTTTTAATAATATTTTTATTTTATTTTTAATAAGGAAATACTTCCTTATTTTTTTTTTTTTTGGTTTTTGGGCCACACCCAGTGACGCTCAGGAGTTACTCCTGGCTATGTGCTCAGAAGTCGCCCCTGGCCTGGGGGACCATATGGGGCACGGGGGGATCGAACCTCAGTCCGTCCAAGGCTACCGCAGTAAGACAGGCACCTTACCTCCAGCGCCACCGCCCGGCCCCATATACTTCCTTATTTTATGTCACCATTTTGAATACTGAAATACAGACCTTAATGTCTTGGCTAAAGTTGTTTATAGTTCTCCATCCTGCGTTGGTCAGATGGTAATTCACCCACCGCAGCAGTAACTCCTCTGGAGACAGTTTCATTAATTCCTCCAATTCTTCCCCTTCATTTAGTAATGCAATGAGAGCTGAGAAGGAAAGAGTGAACTATCAATTTCTTCCCACAGTAGCTATATGTCAGTGAAAAGTGGGCATCGAAATTCATGATTTACCTTCATTCTTGGAAATCTCAATATCAGCAAAAAGACCCACTTTGATGATCTGCCAGACAAGTCCTAAAACCAAATGAGGTTTCCCTTCTTTGAGATCCTGGGCACCAATGTTGACCACAGTACAGCCAATGGCTGAGGCAGAGTTCAGGGCAAGGTTGAGATTTTCCTGCCACAAAGAAAAAAGTAAATGTGTTCTGCTTTATTAAGTTTCATTTCTATTTTGTAAAGATTTAAAACATGGACTGCAGAAATGTTTCAAATGATAATTATATCTATTTATATATAGGATTAAAATACCACCACCCCAAAAAACAAATACCAACACTTTCCCTGTTGTTACTATATGTTAATGACTTTCAAAGCCACATCTGTAGTGTCTATGTTCACCCAGGTCCCTTTTTGGCTGTCTGCCTGACTCTATACAATCACTCGGTTCTATCTACCTGAGTATCTCATAAGAATTCTGAATCAAAACTAAAGCTACATTCTCACCTTCTCTGGATTTTCTCTCATTCCCTGTTGAAATGGCTCTTCCTTCTTTATTTCCTATCTAGGATGCTTCATTCATTGTTAATTCTTGGCTTTTACAGAAATCTGTAAAATCCTAGGTCTGGAGTGATAGTACAGCAGGTAAGGCACTTGTCTTACATATGGCTGGCCCAGGTTTGATCCCCAGAACCCCATATGGTTCCTGGAGCTCACCAGAAATGATTTCTGACTGCAGAGCCAGGAATAACCTTTGAGTACAATTGGGTGTGGCAAAAATAACAACAAAACCAACCAACAAACAAACAAAACTAAGTATACAGAAGTTTGCAACATCCTTGGTCTTTTTTTTTTTTTTTCATCTAGCACCAGTCTGTCAAGTCCATCCTTAAAATATCTTCCAATCTGAGAACTGGCTTTACATGATGTGGTGGAAGGGTAAGGTCAGACTCTTGGGCAGACACTGGTGGAGGGTAAATGCTGGGATATTCTACGTGTGAAACTTTAGCACTAACAGTATTGTAAATCACAGTGGCTAACATTTTTTAAAGTCACTTATGAGTTGGAAATTTAATTAATATAAATTGTCTTTAAAATTAAAAAAAAAACCCTTGGAAAACTCTCAGTGCCCTTATTCCAGTTTCTTCATTCCCTCCAAAGCCCTACCCTCAAGCTGGTTCTACTATGATCCATCTACTCATACTCTATCAGTAGTCTTAGCAAAACAGACAGCCCCCTAGCTGTAAGCCCATCAAATGTTCCTTGTCCCTCCAAATGTGTCGTCTCATTCAAGCTAGATAGGGTCTCAGAACCTGACTGAAGCACATTTCTCCCAAAAACTCAAGATCCCTTCAAGACTGTTCAATTCTTCCTGAAAAAAAAAATGTTTATAATAGGTTTTTCTGAAAAGAATAGACATCAGAAGCACACATCCTTCCCTGTTTACCTCCTTCTCTGTCTGACCTATTCCATACTACACATTTTACTATGTCTCCCTGACAGAACGTAAGTACTCTGACAATAGAGGATTCTGTTATGATCAGAGCTATACCATAAACATGAATGCATGGGTACCAGTAACTCTAGGTATAGAGGGAAATTAAGAGCTTTGGTCCCATCCATAGTCTAGCCATTGAAACCTTTGGGATTTGTCTCTGACTTCATTTTCAACACTCTACATATACTTTATACTTCCATCAGGATAGACTGGCCTTTATATAGGCCCTTTTCTTGGACTATGATCGTCTTCCCCAAAGTGAGGGGAAGGGGCTCACACCCTACAGTGCTCAGGGGATACTCCTGGCTCTGTGCTCAGAAATCACTTCTGAAAGCCTCAGGGGACCACAGGGGATGCTGGGAATCGAACCATCATCCGTCCTCAGTTGGCAGCGTGAAAGGTAAATGTTCTATTGCTCTGATATCTCTCTGGCCCACAGTGAAATTCTTATTCCTCGAATCAAGTGTCTTATGAAAGAGAAATGTCTTAAATCATCTCCCTTGCCCCAACAAAATGAGTCATTTTTACACACTTTCATAGTGTTTGCATATACATGAAAGAAGAAGAAATTATTACTGACATTATATAACATAAATACTACATCTTTTCATGAGATTCTCCTGCAAATTTCAGTACTATTAGTGTCAAGTTAGTTATTTAAAAATTTCTATGAGGTTCCTATTTGGAAGCATATTTTCTAAAATGATGTGCAATTAAGTTTAATGTTCAAGTTCCAGAAAACCTCAAAAGTGACTTATAAAATGCAACCTTCGCTTTCTGTTTCTTCTCTGCTGACCTGGCCAACAAACATCTAAGACTGCAAATGCCCTGGGACCCACCCTCGGTAAGAAGGACCCGCCCAACGCACGTGGGGCCTAACCTGCCTGGTGATTGGGAGCCCAGAGACTTTTAAGAAAGCCAACCATGCGGCCTGCTCTTTTCTGTTTCTTCTCTGCTGACCTGGCCAACAAACATCTAAGACTGCAAACGCTCCAAGACCCACAACCAAAAAGCGCAGCCGCGAAACGAACCCTTGAATTCCTTTTCAGTACTTTGTAAGAAATACCAGCAGGCATGCACTCGGACTTTCCCAGCCTCTTTGCCGCTGAGCTTCTACACCAAGGAACCCCTGAGCCACTAAGAC
>PVKC010031488.1:0-14526 GCA_004027635.1 Crocidura indochinensis | reverse complement strand
TAGGTCATCATTCCCATCTCCTTTATTGGCCTGAATTATGAAGTACCTGCAAGTGCCCAGTAGGCGGTGCCCAAACATTCGTTCAGCAGGACAAAGGCCACCAGGGACATCCCTCCATTCATCCAGCCGACCAGGAATCGTGTGGCTGCAAAGAATTCATATGTGGGGGAAAATCCATTTGCAATAGCAAATATTATGTCAAGAGCAAAACCTAGAAAAAAAGAGAAACAGGGCTCAGGAACCCAGAGGGAGAAAAGCATTGGATAAAAGCAATAATATTACACACAAATATACAGAAAAGAATAGAGATATGAGGAGTCATATTACTGCCAGATTACAAAATATTGTAATAATATTACTTTGTAAAGAAATCTGTGTGTTTTGGGGGAGCTTTTCTTTTTTCTTTCTTTCCTTTTTTAGTTTCTCTTTAATATTGTAATGAAAAAACAGATGTCTGTTCTTGGTTGAAGATAAGTTGGATTCCATCAATCAGGAATAATTTCAGTGACTTTCAATAATGTTAAAAAAGGAAAATACTTATCTCATGTTCTGCTTGTCAAGATAACTATTTTGAGTTCTGTGAAGGGCCACTGAAATGAATCAACAGGCAAAATAGTTTTTTTGTTGTTTTTGTTTTGTTTTGGGGCCACCCTTAGCCACACTCAGGGATTACTCCTGGCTCTGCCCTCAGCAATCCCCCCTGGCAGGCTCAGGGGACCATATGGGATGCCAGGAATCAAACGTGGTCTGTCCTGGGTTGGATCGGGTGCATGCAAGGCAAATGCCTTATCACTGTGATATCTCTCTGGCCCTTAGCAGGAAAAATGTAAGGAAACGGATCTAGCAGACTTCCTAGATCTTTGTCCTCCTTAGACCCAGTTCTAAATTAGAAATTGAAGTTTTTTTAGGGGCATCATCATATGAAAAGATAATAATAAATGTATCCGGCCATCAGCAGACAAGAATGAACTCTGGCTGCAGTCCGGCCAGTTGCCAGAACAATTAAATTCAGCCCTGTCTCTGCACTACAATTCCCTTATTACTTTCCCGAGTACCTTGGGGAAGAAATAAGTTTTCTCATGTAGATCACGAACACATTACCTGTGAGATAGACTTTTTTTCTTCCAAAGCGATCTGAGAGTTGACCAAAAGTGATGACACCTACAAACACACCGCTGAAGAAGAAGGAGCTGGCAGCACTGACTTTGTAAGACCTGTTGGCAATTAAAAACCACTAGAGAAAGAAAAGAGAGAGAGGGAGAGAGGGAGAGAGAGAGAGAGAGAGAGAGAGAGAGAGAGAGAGAGAGAGAGAGCGCATTTAGGTTCAATAAAAAAGCTAGCTGGATTGAGATCACTTTTTTAAAAATTGGGGTCATATTAAAGTGCTTAGGGAATATTTCTTCCTCCATGTTTAAAGGCAGGAATGCTAGCATTTCTAGGTAGGAATTCCAAGGGCAGGAGTGCCTAGCATTGCTCAGGGGACCATATGTGATGCTAGGAATGGAACTAAGATTGGCATAGAAAGTACTGTAAATCCATGGCTCCAGAGAGATAGCACAGTGGTAGGGCGTTTGCCTTGCACGCTGGCAATCTAGGACGGATGGTGGTTCAAATCCTAGCATCCCATGGTTCCCGTGCCTGTCAGAAGCAGTTTCTGAGCACAGAGCCAGGAGTAAACCCTGAATGACACTGGGCCTGACCCCAAAACAAACAAAACAATAGAAACTACTGTATTATTCTTCGCCCCCAAGAATTAGCTTTAAAAAATCCAAATGCACACCAAAACGTGTACATTGGAACTTCCCTACTGCAGGGATCCACTAATAATTAGAATTCAGTGGAGCATCCATCTTGGACAATATCCAAGAAAATTCTGTCTTTGGATAGGCTTGAAATCATTATTATAATGAGTTTGCACAGTCCTCTACACACATTTTATTGCTGCAAGGAACAAGGAATAAAATAATTACTGATAGATCTAACGGCTATCCCATTCATCCACAAGCTACACATTTCCAAGAGGAGACATTGCCCACTGATTTTTCTCTCTAAAATATGTGATTTAGGGGGCAGAGAGATATAGCACAATAAGTAGGGTGCTTTCTTTTACATACAGCCAACAAGAGTTTTACCCCTGGCATCCCATATGGTCTCCTGAACACCATCAGGAGTAATTAGTGAGTGCAGAGCCAGGAGTAACCCTTGAGCAAAACCTTGACAAATGAATGAATGTAGGAATGAGTGAATAAATGAAATAAAGTACATGGTTCAGTGAAATTAAACATATTCAGTCTACAGTGTAACAGTCATCACCATCTACTTTGGAATGTTATCATTATCCCAAGCTGAGATTCTGTCCTGATGAAACAGTAATTTCCTCTCCTTCAGGCTCCAGAAAATACCACTCAGTATTGAACCCATAGAATTGACCATTCCAACAAGACAAAATAAATTCCTCCTGTGGAATTCCTCTAAGTTCAACAACTTCACTTCCAGCTACCTATGAATGTTTAGAGGTAGGAGAGTGGTATATCCATAACTTTATGGCACTAACTGTAGCTTTTCTAATTTAGTTCTGTCTGCCACTATCTATTGGAGTAAGGGTAGGCTTTAAGGTTCAGGGCTAAGTGCTATAAAACAATTACACTATTTTATTTTATTTATTTGGGTTTGGACTATATCTGGCAGGGGTCAGGGATCACTTCTGGTGGTGCATAGAAGATCATATGAGTTACCAGAAATTGAACCTGGGTCAGTCACATGCAAGGCAAATCTCTATTACTTTACTATCTTTCTGGCTCCTCTATCACTGTATTATTATTATCCATCTTATTATTAGCAATATCTATTTTTTTAATTTTATTTTGAGGTCAAACCTGGTCATGATCTGGGTTACTCCTACTTCTATTCTCACTAACACTCCTAGGGATCTTCATGACATCATATGCAATGTCTGGGATGGCACCAGGATTGAATGCATGCAAGCCAAACTCTTTACCTTCTTGTATGATCTCTCTGGCCCTGATAATACTTCAAAATATGGGCACATACTGTATTATATAATTAAGCATACCATGGTAAGAAAAAGACAGCCTTCCTCTTTAGGGGAAATAAATTTATAGAGAAAGCAGTCACCCACTACCTTCTCTAAACTCTTATCTCATGATGTCTTATGCTTATAAAAATAGTCAACCAGGGTCACAGAAGTGACATCAGAGACCCAACAGGATACTCAGATTTCTCTTTACATCCTTTTTTAGTCACACAAGAAAGATTTATGAAGTGGAACTGGTGATAATCTGGTAAGGAGGCTCTTTAAGTGTCTCCCACTTTGGCTAGACTCTTCACTTCTTCTCTGAACTTTTCTTCCCAAATTCTGAGCTCTCATTCTGCTTAAAGCAAATCCAACTTTTTTGCTGCATTTCCCATGGAGCTAGACTGAAAAAGGTCTTGCCAAGATATAGTCTGGACATCTCTACGCAAAACATACAGGGGGCTGTAAAAAACTAACAGGGAGGACCCACAAAATGACCAAAACAGAGCAGAGTAGGATACTACCAAGACCTCAAGGTGAATTGGATTCATGGTGAAGGGTGGCCATGCTTGCAGAAAGTTGCTTTAGAGGTCAAGTGGGATGACAAAAGAGACATGCATACAAATTCAGGCCTCCTGAGAGATAATATAGGTGAAAGCACTTGTTTTACATGTGACCAACAGCTCAATCTCCAGAATTGCATATGTCCCTAGGCATAACCAGGAATCACTAAAGCAAAAAGTTAGAGATAGCTCCTTAGGTGTGGCTCAAACTCCTTCCACCTCCATTAAAATCAACTCTAAGGGCCAGAGTGGTGGTGCAGGGTGTAAGCCAGCCTAGGTTGGACTTCGGTTAATTCCCCGGAGTACCATATGGTCCCCCAAGTCAGGGGTGATTTCTGAGTGCATAGCCAGGAGTAACCCCTGAGCATCACTGGGTGTACCACCCAAACAACAACAACAACAAAACCCAACTCTAAAAGGGTGTAGTGGGTTCCATACTGGAGAAGTTGGAAGACTTACAGACAACTGAAAAAAATCAAATTAGTCTCTGTTAGTTTTCCTGGGACAAATGAAGAGTCCCCAAAGAGAAGGGTTAGGATAGTATTGGGGCAGGTAGGTGGGATTAAAAGTTTTTACCTTGACTTTTAAATACGTATTTGGGGGGCACATCTGGGTGCTTGGGGGCTACTCCTGGTGGTTTTGGGTGGTAGATCCCAATAGCTCAAGAGGCCATGTGGGTGTTGGGGATTAAACCAGAGATAGCAACGGTTTGCAAAGCAAGTGCATTAACCTCTGAACTAGTTCCCTGGCCTGGGAGTTCTACATTCAAGGGGTAAGCTGATAAAAAAAATGTTCAGGGAGAAGATGTGGCCAGAACAAAGGAGATGCAGCCAGATGGGGAGGGCAAACTGAACTAGGAGTAGCCAAGTTTATACAGAGTTACAGATTTCCTAGGAGTATCATGTACGGAAATGGAGGAGCAAGGAAGCGGAATGGGACTTATAAGGGTGTGATTAATATAATAGAACAAATGCTGGTGAAAGAGAAAAGAACAAAAGGGATGTATGTGTGTGTGTGTGTGTGTGTGTGTGTGTGTGTGTGTGTGTGTGTGTGTGTGTGGCAGAAATATAATTATCAGGAAAAACTCCATATCCTAACTTTCTGCTACTTTCCATACCCCAAGAAAATCACTCACTAAACTGGATTTCTCTCAACGAAGGCTGTTTTTCCTTTAATAGTCATGAATCAGAAAGCCTGGGATGAGAGTAGAAAACCAATCTACCAACCTGTCAGCTCATCTGAAGATCATATTATCAGACTGAAATTCTCAATCTTTCTCAGGCATAAAGATGGAAGATTAGTCAGAAACAGACACTTCTTTCTTCCCCAGTAATGATATGTTTACAGGGCACAAGGTTACTTGTGGGGAGCTGATAGAATGTAGAACAAAATGGTGTCTCAGAAGCCCCTGACCTTGCTATCCACGTGACAAGAGGCACTCATGTCCTGAGGGCAAAGGAAATTTGAGCAGCCCAACCACTCAGCCAGGGGGAAGTTACCTATATAGAACAACTTGCCTTTGTGTTAGCAAAAAATTAATGTGTTTACAACTGATGTTTTATTTATGCTTGCTGAGTAAAATTTATAAGATCCTGTTTGGTAACATTTTACTTGTGCTTTCAGTACAAAAACGATGTTTTTTTTTTACATGTGCTCAAGTTCACCTTTTTACCCCTCCCTAATTCCTGCCCCCAGCTTATGCTGATAAGGCTTGCGAGCTTGTAAATTGGTGGAAAGTCGAGTGATGTGCTTGTAACGCCCCCATGACGTGTTCTACCTATATAAGCTAGTCTTCCCAAACAATAAATCCTCTTGAACAGCAAAAGTTGTCCTAGGCATTTCTACTAACTTCTTGAAATTTATTCTAGGAAAGATGGGCTCGGCTGGAGAGAAGACACATAAAATTTACTAGCGACCCTCATCTCCACACCCACACGGGTCAGGGTCCCCCTGGGGTCGCACAGTTACTCGAAAGGAAGAGTGTTATAATCTCTCTTGCAATTCAGTGTGGCCATGCTACCATGTACCATGTTTGGCTCAAAAAATGTAAGCTGAAGAATCATGTGGAAGCTTCTAGAAGCTTGTCCTAAGAAGAACAGACTTTGTTCCAGGGAGATAGCTCAAACAACTAAAATGGCAGTCAGACAGGACTCGGTCCCCAATATCACATTGAGCCCTGAGTACCACTAAGAGAGATACTTTCATCCACCCCACCTCTTTACCTACCTCACCCCAAAATAGAAAAAATATTTCCCTTGTTTATTTCTTCATTTTTTTTAACTAGCTCCTGATGAAAACTGAGCATTCTGGGGCATAATGAAATTAGTCATATTATAGACATAGTGAAGGCTAAAGCTGGAAATTTGGAGTTCCTAGGAACACAGCCATATATATATATATATATCCAAGAATGCCTTTTGCTGTCATTTGTAGTGCCAGGGATCAAAACCAAGATTTGACATATACTTTGTTCATAGGACCTCATAATGTACTCCACTGCCGAATTGCAATTTCAAGGCTGAATATTTTTTCTTGTTTTCTGTCCTGGATCTTATTTTCCTCACTAATTACCCTGCCTCTAAAATCCTGGACACCCAATACCTCATTCACTCTCAAATAATTTGCTGGTCTCTAGTCTTCCAACTCATTTCCTTTAGTCTTTTTACTCCAAATATTCTTCACTCTCTTCCAAGACCTCCAATCACACAACTCCACAGTAAGTAAGGTTTCTGAACCAACAAAAAACATTGAACTCTAGTAATGATGTCAGAATCTATGAAAGATTAAGTATGATGCATTTTAAAGATTCACATCAAAAAGAGCCAAAGAGTCATGGAAGTTGAGAACAAGTTTAGTTTGATGAAAAATTTATTTTGAATATGCAGAGAGATTATTGGGAGAATTTTCAGTTCATTAGCAAGGGCTTTGGTAATATTTTTCCAGGTTGAAATATTAGTAAAACCTTAATTATCAGGTTGGCCTGGAAAAGACAAGACTCTATCTGGCATAGGAAAACCCTTCTCTACACAATAAAAACAGCTGATTAGGTAATGTAGGTAATTCAAGGAGCCTGTTGCAGCCACTGGACATCTTGTTCCCTTTCCTATGCATTGCTTCACTTTTGTCCTCAGCATTGCAACCAATATGCCGCATCTCTTCCTCCCCAAACCTGATGGTACTTGTTTTGAACTTCTTTGACGTTCAGACACTGGTTGCTGTGTTTTTCATGCTCTTAGTGCTGCTTTTGGTTTTCTTGTGCTTTAAAAGTCTGGGAGCCGGGAGGTGGCGCAGGAGGTAAGGTGCCTGCTGCCTAGCCTAGGACGGACCACGGTTCGATCCCCCAGTTCCCATATGGTCCCCCGTGCCTGCCAGGAGCGACTTCTGAGCGCATGGCCAGGAGTAAGCCCTGAGCGTCACTGGGTGTGGCCCAAAAACCAAAAAAAAAAAAAAAAAAAGTCTGGCTTGAACTTCAGCCTCAATTAGTCCCACGCCTTATTTTTGCTAGTCTGTTCATATGGCCAAGATGCTTAGGCTCAGAAGGATCTGTTCTGTGCATAATTAATAAGGAGTGATCACATGACAACTGCCTAATTAACTATTGTTGACAATATTGGAAGAACTTCCCAAATTCATCAAGAAGGCTGTAATACCATCCCTTCCAACAATTGGAGAGCCATCAACTTGGTTGGCAGTTTTCAGAAAAAGGTACCCCAGGGATGTTTAACTAGCAAACTCCAAGTCCTGATTCTCAGGTTGCCAGTTCCAAGTGTCAAAGTAATTTCTGGTAATTTTTCTTCTTGTCAGTGCTGATTGGGCTATTGCATCTTCCTTTCTCTCCTGGAATACACTCAGAAACTGATATCAAACTGGAAAGACAGTGCCAGATCTCTCAAACACCAGTTTGACAATGCGATACTGGAACCTATATCTCTCTCCATGAGAGATATAGGTAAGTGGTGAATGCAGTTAGAGAAATAACTACACTAGTAACTATCATGACAATGTTAATGAGTGAGAGAAGTAGAATGCCTGTCTCAAATACAGGCAAGGGCTGGGTAAGAGGGAAAGAGGCATTGGTGGTGGGAAGGTTGCACTGGTGAAGGGGGTCTTCTCTTTAGGACTGAAACCCAACTATAATCATGTTTGCAATCATGGTGTTTAAATAAAGATATTATTTAAAAAGAAAAGAAATGAGCATTATTGATTAAGGAATGTCTGCTTAAGAATTTAGAACAATGCTTTTCGCCAGCTTTCCACATCCTCTGCTTCCCAAATGATGGTATTTGGGGTCAAATGTTCATTTCATTTTCAAATTGTAAGCTTTGTGAATTTTGAGAGATTTGAGGAGTTTGAGAAAATGTGCAACCTATTTTTAAAGCTTTGGAAAAACTCAATTGACAGCTCATTTTCTTTTCTCTCTGATCTAAGGACTAAGGTCAAAAGTTCAAATTAGGAGATCACCAGAACATCATTAACTAAACCTAATATAACATAAACTAATATATAACATATACTACATAATATATGTTATTTATAATAATATAATCTAAATATAGCTATTTTTTAAATAAAGATGTTTTTTTTAAAAAAACAAAACCCAAAAATAAAAAAAGTAAAATAAGGACTGAAGCTTTAAATCTAAAGTATCATAAACTAATAAGTCATGCAAAATCTTAACTGGTTAGAAGTTGAAGTCATGGACCTTTCTTTAAGTGACAAGTTAATTTCAAAATTTACAGAAAATTAATATTTATCTTATATACATCCACTTTAAATGGAAAAATAGCTTGCAAATAAAAAAACAAGAAGTCTTCATTTCTTTTCCAACAGAAAATGAAACTATAAAAGAAAAAATTTGGGGGGTGCCAGAGCAGTGGCATAGTGGTAGGGCATTTGCCTTGCCCGAAACTGATCTAAGATGGACCATGGTTCGACCCCCCATATGGTCCCCCAAGCCAGGAGTGATTTCTGAGCACATAGCCAGAGTAACCCCTGAGCATCACTGGGTGTGGCCCAAAAAATTCAAAAAAAAAAAAAAAGAAAAATGTTTTAATCTTTATTGTTACTGTGATTTATAATACTGTTAATAATGGCTTCATGCACATTTTATTGAAATACCACGCATACATTATCCAAGTACTCACTTCCCTTCACCCAAGGTCAAAAAAGTTTCCTTCAATTAAATAAAAGCTCTGCAGTGCTGTTGCTTTTGGTCACTTGCTCTCTAACTTTATCTTTAAATTCTTTTTTGTTTTGTTTTGTTTTTGTTTTTGTTTTGGGGGGGACACCCAGTGACGCTCAGGGGTTACTCCTGACTATGCGCTCAGAAGTGGCTCTTGGTTTGGGGGACCATATGGGAAACTGGGGGATCGAACCGCGATCCGTCCTAGGCTAGAGCAGGCAAGGCAGGCACCTTACCTCCAGCGCCACCGCCCGGCCCTTATCTTTAAATTCTTTTGGTAGTTATTTATAGTATTTGCTGTGAAAGGCTTTCACTTTCTTGTTAAAAAATCCAAAAATACTTGATGTTTTTGGACACTATTTTAATTTTGATTTTCATTCATTATTTAGTTCATTATTTGCATACATAAATGTCACAGAGTTTTGAGTTTTAATTTTGTAGCCTACTGTATTGATTTATTATTTCAAAGAGTAAAAATATTTTTGCTGGAGCCATTAAAGTTTTCAAAGACACAATATTTTCATCTTTCAGATGGACTAGATTCAATTTATTTTTATTTTAAACTCAGAATCTGTGATTTAGATTTATTTATCATATTCCTTATGAACTTGTAGGGAGCCAGATTCTCCCTCACAGTCTTAGCATAAGCACTGCCATCTTGTAGCAAACTGCCATTTTCTAACAGGCCTGTCCTTTAGTTGAGCTATACATTGTGTACGTGCCAACTGGCCATGAGTTGACGCAGATCAAAAGAACCATAAGATCACACTCTTTTGGCTCAGGAAATTCAGATCTATAGATAGAGCATTTGGTGTGATAATAGGATGTTCCTCAAGAAACTTGTATTAATTTAACAGGCATGTACCAAACCTTTTGAAATGCATGATGCCAAATGCATGCTTGACCAATGTTTGCATTTCCCCTCTCCCTTTGTGTAAAAGCTATATAAGTCATGGCATTTCAAAATTATATTGACTCCATAATCAGAATCCTTGGTGGTCCCCTTTTTCCCACACATTTCTTTTACGGGTGCAGATCCTTTCCACGACCACGAATAAACTGAAGCTGCTGGCCGGCACATGAACTACCCTCCTAAGTTATGTATTTATTATACTGTACTTTCTAAAAGAGGGAGTTTAGGGACTGGCTTTGAAAACACCATTACATTCACTCACTCACCTGAAGAAAGATTGTAAAGATAATTAGGTACAAATGGGGACAGGCACTGGCAGTTGGTGCTTCGAACATAAAAGATGACAAAGCATAAATAGGGCAAATAGCAGCATGAATACAGGTGCTATTCAGCACTGCATAGCTCTGAAGGAGATTAAAAAAAATAAAGCAGGCAAGTAGAATTTGATCCATCCAAGGAGTCAATACAGTATCACAGGCTGGATATTAAGGAATCACCCCTGAGTTCTTTCCTTTAATACTTGAATACTGAATTGTTTAGAGACTGAGAAAATTATGGCACCTTCTGCAAAGGCAAATGGTTTTGGTGCCTATTAAGATAAGCTATTCTGGCTGCGGGAGAAAAATGGACAAGGTTATGAGAAGACAGATACAAATGAATGTCAGTTGACCAACATCTCCCTTCAGGCTAGTCATAGAAGAGAATGATTCAAACTAAATAGACACCTAGCTGACTCATCATGAACTGCAATTATTTGTTTTGTGTTTCATAGAGATGTTGGAAGCCACCTTCAAAGATCAAGGACAGACTACATTCTGGTTTCAAGTGAAGTAACAAAAGGTGTCAAGATTCAAACTTTGATTTGAAAGGTCAGTCAGTCCATTATTTTTTTTCTGATGGGAATAAGTCTAATGGAAAATATATTGCTTTAAAGTAGACTGCATGATTATATAATCCTGAAAAAATTATCAACTAAATAATAAAAAAATCAACATTATGCCAAGTAGAAAGGTGATAGCATCCTAAACTCATTTAATTAATAATAATTAATAATAAAAAACCGGGGTCCAGGAGATAGCATGGAGGTAAGGAGTTTGCCTTTCATGTAAAAGGTCATCGCTTCGAATCCCGGTGCCCCATATGGTCCCCCGTGCCTGCCAGGAGCAATTTCTGAGCATGGATCCAGGAGTAACCCCTGAGCACTGCCGGGTGTGACCCAAAAACCAAAATAATAATAATAATAATAATAATAATAATAATAATAATAATAAACCAATTTTTCTTTTGTTTTATTTTGGATGTTTTTTCTTTTGGTTTTGGGGTCACACCCAGCAGTGCTCAGGGGTTATACTCTTGGCTCTATGCTCAGAAATGGTTCCTGGCAGGCTCGGGAGACCATATGGGATGCCGGGATTCAAACCACCTTCCTTTTGCATGCAAGGAAAACGCTCTACCTCCGTGCTATCTCTTTGACCCCTGTTTTACTTTGGACCACACCAGCAATGCTCAAGGATTATTCCTGGCTCTGCACTCAGAGATTGTGTGTTGTGTTCAGTGAAACAATGGGATGCTGGGGATCAAACACAGGTCAGCTGCATGCAGAGCAAGAACCCTACCCAATGTACTATTTCTCCAGTCTAGGAATTCACCAACTATCAAATAATATTTTTCTCTAATGCCAACAAACATCTGTCAAAAAATAGTGACTTCCTTCCCCAACATCTCCCTCTATGAAAGGTTCAGTTTTGTAGCTCAATTCCAGTTCACAGATTCTGTTGTTGTCTGCTATTTATTATTTCCTACTACACATCCTTATGTCCCGCATATGTGAGAGAACGTTCTATGTCTGTCCTTCTTCTGCATGATTTCACTCAGGATGATACTCTCAAGTCCAATCCATGTAGCAGTAAATAGCATGATTTTAAACTTTGATTTGTTATAATTGGTTCAGAGGTAAAACTTTTCACCTGGACCTAATATTTTTTTTTGAGGTAAGGGTTTTCTAGACTATAAAATCATGTGCATATAATAATTAGGAATGCAATACTAATATTACCATTCTCCTCACCAAAGTGACACTCTTTCCACAATAGAGCATTACACACCCCTGCCTCCTCTCTTACCTTGTTACCTTCAGTATTTTACCATCACCAAAATCTAAGGGATTGCCCTATCTGACTTAGTTCTCTTGTTTTGTTTTGTTTTCATATACATATATACATATAATTGCATTGAGCCAATATCTGCCTTTCTATATATTCCCTAACATCTCTGCCTTTCAATATATACCTTAACATACACCCACCAGGGGCTGAAGTGATAGCATGGTGGTAAGGCATTTGCCTTGCATGCAGAAGGTCGGTGGTTTGAATCCCAGCATCCCATATGGTCTCCCAAGCCTGCCAGGAGCAATTCTGAGCATAGAGCCAGGAGCAATCCCTGAGCACTGCTAGGTGTGACCCCCCCAAAAAATACACCCAGCAGTTTCACCCATATTTAGCAAAATGTAACATTTCATATTTTCTTAATCTCTGAATAATACTCACATGTGCACTCATGTGTGTGCATCCACATAGGTGTACTCTCATTTATTCATCTGTCATTGAGTACTACAGTTGTTTCTAAATCTTAATTAAATATCACTGCGACAACAAACGTAGGTGTGCATAAATTTGATCAAATTAGTACTTTTATGTCCCCTGGGTAGATACCTAGCAATAGAATTGGTAGGTAACATGGTAGATCTCATTTTAATTTTTGAAGAAATTGTTCCATATGGTTCTCAGTAGGGATGGAATTAATTTACTTGAAGGATTGCCTTCCAAACTTTGATTTTGACTCTATGTTTGCTTGACTATCCAGATGTGTTTCTTGCAGGAAGCAAAAGATTGGATTCCATTTTCTGATCCACTATGCCTCTCTATGTCTTTTAACTGGTGCATTTACTCCAATGTCAGCGAGAGAAGTAATTGTCATAGGATTTTGTGCCATCTTTTTGTAGAAGTTTGGTGTGTTTTTGTGGATTTGTCTTGCCTTAAAATAGACCCTTCAGTAACTCTTTTAAGGTTAATTTTGAGTCTGTAAAGTGCCGAGCTGTTGTTTATCCACAACTTTGTGTATCCTTTTTTTTTTTTTTAATCTAAATGAAAGTCTAGCTGGGTGAAGTATTCTTGGTGAGGCATTCATTTCATTGAGTTTTTTTTTTTCACTATATCCCACCATGCACTGCGGGGGACCATATGGGATGCCGGGTTTCGAATCACCATTGGTTGTGGGTCAGTGCTTGCAAGGCAAACGCGCTACCGCTGTGCTATCTCTCCGACCCCTTGGGTCTCTTTTAGCTGATACTTTTTGGACATCCAGAATATGATTGCAAGCATTTTTCAGCTCTGGAAATTTCTCAGCAATGATGTCTTTGACTATCACTTCTTCATAGGGGTTTTCTTTCTGGCTCTCTGGGACCCCACTGATTCTTAGGTTGCTTCTGTTAAATGTTTCCCAAATGTTTATTGTTGTCTGTTCACTTATCTTGAGTATATTTCCCATTTTCTGTTCATTTATTTTATGACTCCTTTCCCATTTCTTCTGTTAAATAGAGGTGTTATGCAACTCATCTTCCAGCACACTTATTCTGTCCTCAGCAGCTTTTATTCTGCTGGGGAGGCTTTCCAGTGAGTTTTTCATTTCACCTACCAAGTTCTTCAGTCTTGATATTTCTGTTTGAAGTTTTATCATTTCTATTCTCATATCCTCTTGAAAATTATGGTTTCTTTGAGTTCTTCAAACAGCCTTAACATTTGCTCTCTATGTATTGACTAGAGAGAGGCTATATAGGTAGTTGATGTTGGTTGACTCTTCAGAACTACCATCTTCAATCAATAGCTATGGCGGAGTTCAAGATTGTTTTCTCATTGCAACCTATGTAATGTTTAGTGTTTTTTTTTGTTTTTGTTTTTTTTTGGTTTTTGGGCCACACCCGGTGACGCTCAGGGATTACTCCTGGCTATGCGCTCAGAAGTCGCTCCTGGCAGGCACGGGGGACCATATGGGAACCGGGAGATGGAACCGTGGTCCGTCCAAGGCTAGCGCGGTAAGGCAGGCACCTTACCTGCAGCGCCACCGCCCGGCCTTGTTTGTTTTCTTAAAACATATTGTGGCAGGGTTCCTTTACTATATGAAATGTGTGGCTGCAGAGCTCACATGAGTGAGTTCAAAATGGTGGAATCAATTTATATTCCCACCAACAATGTATGAGGTTTCTTTTGTTCTGCAGCCTCATCAGCACTTGTTTAATCTTTCTTTGGATATAGGCCATTCTCACAGGTCTGAGACCACTCTGTCATTTTGGTCTGCATTTCCTTAATAATGTGATTACAGTATTTGGTCATCTGTCTGTCTTCTCTGGAGAAGTGTCTATTCAACTTTTCCTATTTTTTGACTTGTATTGTTACTAAGTTTTGTGATAGCTTTTGTTATCTTTGATATCAGCCTCATCTTGTATACATGATTTTTAATATCTATATTCATTCAGTAGATTGCCTTCTGGGGATTCTTTCTTAGAAAGGATAATTTCTTTCACTGTGCAGAAACTTCTTAGTTGGGATCTCATTTGCTAATTTTTGCTTTTTGCTTTCCCTTACAGATAGAATGAAATCCCCAAAGATATCACTGAAGTCCATACAAAGAGAATGCCTTGCCGGTGTTTTCTTCTAGATATTTTATTTGATTCCTAGCATCCAACTCTTTAATCTGTTTTGAGTTCACTGCTGTGCATGGTATAAGAGTGATCCAATTTCATTTCATTCATTTGCAAGCAATTATCCAGGTATTTTTT
>PVKC010031487.1:0-12669 GCA_004027635.1 Crocidura indochinensis | reverse complement strand
AAAGAGGAATGGTACTGCCACTCCTGAGAGGATCTACATGACCTCTCATATGCAAGGCATGTGCCCTTTTCTCCAGCACAGGAAAACAAGTGCTCCTTCCTCCACTTATTATTTTAGTCTAAATTGGGGTGGGGGCTTTTATGAAGAGGAGTTCTCATGCAGCAATTCTGAGATCTTACTTCTGGCTCTGTGCTCATGAATCACTCCTGGTGGTGTTCATAGAAACAAATATGGTACCAGGGTTTGAATGCAGATCTGCTGTGTGCAAGGCCAGCAGCCTCCCTGTTCTCCACTCTTTCTGGGACCTTCAGTTCACTTTTAATATCCAAAGCATGGTTAGTTTAGAAATCATAAAGCTAGAAAGATAAACAAAGCTTCTACCTTCAATAAAATTAATATAGTCTTTACTCTATATTACTGTATTCAATGGCAAATGGTGAATGAAATAATATTTAAATGAAAAGTATATGGAGAAATCTTGAGGTCCAGTGACCATTATGGTGATATATGCAAAGGTGGAAACAGTATACCAAGATAGCTTTAATAACAAGTTCTCTAAAAGCAGTTTACAATAACATTTATTGAAATATGTATCCTTCTATTTTTATATGTATCCCTTCTATAATACATTCAGAAGAAGATTCAGACTATGAGACAATATATACTCTGTTTCAAAATTATCAAAATGAGCATTTACTAGCATATTTTTATTACTTAAGATAATACAAACAGTAGTACTGTTTTATCAAATGCAATCAGATTAAATAATACCTTTTTCTTATTAATATATGATGATTTTCAATTTAGAGGTTTTCCTCCAATCTCTAATTACTATTCCAAACATCCTGAGGATATATATTGCAACTTATTTTACATATGAGAAACATGCAGCTTATCGGTTCGAATCCCGGTACCCTGTATGGTCCCCCATGCCTACCAGGAGCAATTTCTGAGCATGGAGCCAGGAGTAACCCCTGAGCACTGCCGGGTGTGACCCAAAAACCAAAAAAAAAAAAAAAAAAAAAGATGGTAGCAATAACATGATAAATATAGCATGCAGAGAAGCTAGTCAAATTGAAAGTTGAATTTGAGTTAAAATCTAAAGGCCAGAAACTGTTTTCTATAAATATTGTATTCCTGCTTTGAAAGACAACCTCATAGTTGGTCAGTACAATCAGTGATCCAAACCAAACATCAGCATCTAGCTGTAGAATAGATACCTACCTTGGTAGGATGAGAGTGGTGAATCCATTGCCTTGAGCTATCCCTATGTAGGGTGAATATTGTCAAAGGCATATCATTGCATTTCCTCTAGTATATTAATTTTCTGAATGAGAGTAATTCTGTCATTGTTCCTTTAGTTCTGAACCATTTAATATTTACTGTTCCTTTCCAACCCAGGCAAAAAATTTTTTTCCAATGTCATTGTCATTAAATGTGTAGTTCAGACAAATGTTTACTTTCCTGTAAATGCGCCAGTGATGAAGTGGTGGTGTTTTCACCTAATAAGGAGTTTTCCTTGGTTTGAACATATGCAGAACATGATTAGGTAAGAGTGCTAGTCAATATAAACATGAGATCAATTTGGATCAAAAGCTTCAGTTTCAATCAATAGCTATTCATTCTCTCGGGGATTAGTATTAAGTTTTAGAGATAGTTATTTGTCTTCTAGAATCATGTCTTTCTGCTGTGAACAACACAATAGACGCTTATTCATCTGCCAACCCTGTTTTCAGCCTCTCATTCTCAAAACCTTTCCTGGGGTATTTAGTATTGATGTAGGTGCCCCTACTGCAAGTTCCTTTAATGTCTTTATATTGTATTACAGGAGATGAAGAGATTGTACAGTGGATATGACACTGGTCTTTGTACCTGGCCTTCCCTGGTTCAATGTCTGATACTGATATGGTCCCCTGTGTATGTTCCTCAAGTTGTAGGGTGTTTCTTCAAAACAAAGAATATAAAAGCATATTACATGGCAGACACAATTTTTTTTTTTTGGTTTTTGGGCCACACCCGGTGACGTTCAGGGGTTACTCCTGGCTATGTGCTCAGAAGTTGCTCCTGGCTTGGGGGACCATATGGGATTCTGGGGGATCGAACCACAGTCTGTCCTAGGCTAGCGCCGGCAAGCAGACACCTTACCTCTAGCGCCACCCACCGCGCGGGCCCCAGACACAATCTTTTAATATAATCTAAGATTTACTGAGTCTGTTTTCCTTTTTAGACCCAGTACTGTCCACATAGAGTCTAAACTTTTTATGAGGTCATACTTTTATTATTTCAAATATTTTCCAGCAAATAATCTGGTATTTATGTAACACTGCCACTGAATCACCATGAATTACAAAGGTCAAAGATATTTATAATTGGTTTGAGATATGTACTTTTCCAAAAATAATTTCTTCATCAGTGCCATAATGTCCCCATTTTCCCTCCAGTCCTTCACCCTCTATAATGTCAGGTACTTTTCTCCTCCTCTATTGTCCCTTCCCAATCTTATTTCTGTTGAAGTCCAGTTCTCCTACTCTTTGGTTCTATTGCCATTGGATATTTGATATTCTCCTAAGAAGCTTTTTTTGTACCCCACATATTAGAAATATCATTCTGAATTTGTTCATTTCTCTCTGACTTATTTCAGTCAATATGACACACTTTAAATCTATTCATTTTGCAGCAAATTGCATCATTTTCTCTTTCTAGATGGCTGAGTAGCTTTCAAATTTGTATATGTACCATAGTTTTTTATTCAGAAATCTGTTTGTGGGCATTTGTGTTGTTCCCATATTTTTACTAATGTATATAGTAATGCAGGGAACAAGGAGTGCATAAGTTTTTTCTGGTTTCTGACTTGGAGTATTACCTTCAAGTTTCATGGGAACTTTAGATTTTGAGTTCATCAGAGTCTGAGGGTAAGGAACTGGACTTGTTCACTCTTCCTTTCTCAGTGATCACTTCTGTTCAACAGCCAAAGGAGAGAATAGATTTTTTTAGGACTCAACATTGTGAATGTCTGTGTGCCCTGGTAAGAAAGAAATGGGCAAATGTTCTAAAACTTATTTTTTTCCACATTTTATATAATTTATTATATATACTTTTCCTGTCCTCTTTGTAACTTTTTCTTTTTTTAAACACCTTGATTACAAATGTGATTGCAGATGGGTTTCAGTCATGTAAAGAACACCCCCCTTTACCAGTGCAACATTTCCATCTCCAGTGTCCCGAATTTCCCTCCTCCCCACTCACCCCTGCCTGTACTGTACGCTAGACAGGCTTCCTACTTCCCTCATTCATTCACATTGTTACGATAGTTATCAATGTAGCACTTTCTCTAACTGCACTTATCACTCTGTGGTGAGCTTCTTATCGTAAGTTGGACCTTCTAGCACTCCTCTCTTTTGTCTCTGAGAATTATTATAAAATGTTTTTTATTTTTCTTCATACCCATAGATGAATGAGACTGTTCTATGTCTATCTCTCTTCCTCTGACTTATTTCACTCAGCATAATAGATTCCATGTACATCCATGCATAGGAAAATTTCATGACTTCATCTCTCCTGAAGGCTGCATAATATTCTGTTGTGTATACGTACCACATTTTCTTTATCATTAATCTATTGAAGGGCATCTTGGTTGTTTCCTGAATCTGACTATTATAAATAGCCCCTGCAATGAATATAGGTGCGAGAAGGGGATTTTTGTATTGTATTTTTGTGTTCCTAAGGTATATCCCTAGGCATGGTATAGCTGGATCACATGGGAGCTTATTTCTAGTTTTTGGAGGAATCTCCATATAGATTTCCATAAAGTTGGACTAGAAGGCATTCTCACCAGTGAATAAGAGTTTCTTTCTCTCCACATCCCCGCCAATCTCTGCGGTGTGAGATGGTACCTCATAGCTGTTTTGATTTGCATCTCCCTGATGATTAATGATGGTGGAACATTTTTTCATGTGCCTTTGGCCATTTATATTTCTTCTTTGTCAAAGTGTCATTTCTTCTCCCCATTTTTTGATGGGGTTAGCTGTTTTTTTTCTGTAAAATTCCATAATTGCCTTCTATATTTTGGATATTAGCCCCTTTTCTGATGGGTATTGGGTGAATAATTTCTCCCATTCAGTGAGTGACTCTTGTATCCTAGGCACTATTTCCTTTGAGGTACAAAAGCTTCTCAGCTTTATATATTCCGTTCTGTTTTTATCTGTTTCCATTTGTTTGGAAAGTGAAGTTTCTTTCTTGAAGAAGCCTTAGTCTCAATGTCATGAAGTGTTTTACCTTTGTGTTTTTCTATATACCTTATGGTTTCAGGTCAGATATCAAGGCAAATCTATTTGGATTTTACCTTTATACATGATGTTAGCTGGGGGTCTGAGTTAGCTTTTTTGAAAGTGTCTAAGCGTTGTGCCAACATCACTTATTGAGGCTTTCCTTACTCCTTTTTAATTTAAGATTTCTTTCTCCTTTATCAAAAATTAGGTGATTGTATGTTTGGGGAGCATTCTCTAAGTACTCGAACCTATTTCACTGATTTGAGAGTCTGTTTTATTCCAATACCATACTGTCTTGATGACTATTGCTTTGTAATACAGGTTAAAGTTGGGGAAAGTAATGAAATTCCCTATTCATTTTCTCAAGAATTGAATTGAGGGTGTTTATTGTTCCAAATAAATTTCAGGAATGTTTGATAGCGTTGTACAGCTCCTTCATGTCTTTAGTCAAGCTGATGCCAAGATATTTGAGTTTGTATGGCACTAATGTGAACTGGGTTGTTTTCTTGGTTTTTGGGCCACTCCCGGTGATGCTCAGGGGTTACTCCTGGCTATGCGCTCAGAAGTCGCTCCTGGCTTGGGGGACCATATGGGGCACTGGGGGATCGAACCGCAGTCCATTCAAGGCTAGCGGAGGCAAGGTAGGCACCTTACCTCTAGTGCCACCGCCCAGCCCCCCAAGGACTGTTTACTTAATGTCCATTTATTCTCTATTATTAGTGTATTAGAAGGTCATTGACTTTTATGCATTAATTTTGCAGTCTGCCAAATTACTATATGAATCTATTGTTTGTAGAAGATTTTTGATAGTCTTTAGGGTTTTCTAAGTACAGTATCATGTCATCTGCAAACAGGGAGAGTTTGACTTCTTTCTTTCCTATCTGGATTCCCTTGATATCTTTTTCTTGCCTAATTGCTATAGCAAGGACTTCCAGTACTATGTTGAGTAGGAGTGGTGAGAGAGGACAGCCTTGTTTTGTTCCAGAATTTAGAGGGAAGGCTTTTAGCTATTCTCCATTAAGATAATATTTGTCATTGGCTTGAGGTAGATGGTCTTAACTATATTGAGAAAGGTTCCTTTCATTCCCATCTTGCTGAGAGTTTTTTTTAATCAAGAATGGGTGTTGGAGCTTACCAAATGCTTTCTCTGTTTCTATTGATATCATCATGTGAGTTTTATTTTTCTTGATGAAGATGTGTATTATGTTGATAGATTTATGGGTGTTAAACTATCTTGTATTCCTGGGATAAAACCTACTTGATCATAATGAATGATATTCTTGATGAGGCAGTGGATCCTATTTGCCAGGGTTTTGTTGAGGATGTTTGCATCTGTGTTCATCAAGGATATCAGCCTGTAATTTTATTTTTTAGCAGCATCTCTATCTGGTTTTGGTATCAAGGTAATGCTGGCTTTATAAAAAGCTCTTGGGAAGTGTCAATTGGCTTTCTGACATTTTTCTACTGGATGTTCTAATTGTTTGTTGCAAAACAATAACAAATAAATACATTAAAATTAAATTTTAATGCATTTTAAACTATGCTAAACTTCAGAAGTACATTTTGATGTCATAAAACCTCTTAAAAACAATTGGTATTAAAATTGACTCTGGTTCACCTACAAAATAAATAGCATGGTAGCAAGTTAATAATAATGGCTTTTAGAGAAGAAAAATAAAACCTAAGTAGATAACTAATCAAGATTATTGTTTCTCAAAGTTTTTCAGTGAATCCAAGCTACAGGTTATATCGGTATTGAGTATTTTTATCATTAACATTTCAGACATTTTGTCATGGACAAGAGAGTACTTTATGTTTTTCAGCTTTATAAAATTACATGCAAGTCATCCTGTCTTAGTGATCCTAAAGCACTCATTCATACAGGAATGAAATTCTATGAAAAGTATTCCATTAAAAATGATTTAAAAAGTAAGAGTGTGTGCACCAATCACTGATATCACAGTTTAAATAAATTTTTTGCTGCTTAGTATTAATGGTTCTAGATTTGGTAAAATTTTGAAGCAATGAAAAACTTGATATAAACAGTAGTAGTTAGTGAGCTACTGCTGTGGCAGATTTAAATATTCTTAGTGATGCATGATGTATACTTTGCAAATTTTTTTGAGAAATAGTTTATTTTTAAAATTTAATCTTCCTGTTTGTCTAGTATTTAGAATTTTGTGCTCTCTTTAGCGTTTCAACTTACTCAAAAATCTAGTATTTCGTTTTTTATTATTTATTTTTTTAGCCATACCTGGTGATGTTCAAGGGTTACTCCTGGCTATGTACTCAGAAATTGTTCCTGGCTTGGGGGACCATATGGTATGTCAGGGGATTGAACCGCAGTTCATCCTAGACTAGAGCATACAAGGCAGACGTCGTATGCTCTGAACCACTGCTCAGGCCCCCAGTGTCTTCTTATAATTGCAAAATAAATTTATTATCTAGCAGACAGAAAAGTTGCAATTTGCTAATTATTATCAGCTGTTATGCATGAGCTGATTTAGTCATAAGTGAAATAGATCTTTCGGCATTGTTTGTTCATCAGATAATCATTCAAATTATTTCTTTTTAGGGATGGTACAACTTCATTATTAAATAGTGGCCTCACATTCACCTTTAATTATACACAAGATACTTTAAAACAAAACACCATGACATACAATTATTGCAAATTATAAATATTTATTCTAGTGTCATTTTATATCTTATAAAGTATGTTTTTATCTGAAAACATTGTCATAATTAAGAAAATAATAAGAAAAATGAACTTTTCTTTTGTATCAACCTTGTAGACTATATTAGCATGTCATAGAATCAAAACCCATTTCTAAAAGTCTTACATTCATTATATATAACAAGAGGTTTTCTAAGGTCGAAATTAACAAAGGGCAAACTTTAAAAGAGTCTTATCTTTAAATGAGATCATGATCTATAGTAAGAAATACCTTTTGGTGGGATAAAACCATTCCACTACACCCTTCGGTTTGCATGCAATACTTTTAATTGTAGCTAATATCTTCCCTTTATATTATTTAAGATGATAGTTCTTGACCTTTGATTTCCTGACTACCATTGCAAATAAAAATTTCATCTTTTGGAGATGGAAAGACTGTATGGCAGGTAGGACATTTGCCTTGTATGTGGGCAACTGGAGGTTAAGCTCTGGTACCAAATACAATCTTCATCCCCTTCCCCAAGATTAATGTCAGGGGTAAACACTGAAAACAATCAGGTATGAGCTAATCACCTCTTTTACACTTATCATTAAATTATATATATGTATATATATAGTAACTCAGATTTATAAATTTATGCTTGAATATATTTCATCTAATACACTGACAGTACCATAAGATGAACAAATGTAGGTGCTCCTCTTTATTTATTTATTTAAATAATAATTATTGTGTTTACAAATGATTGAGTTTCAGTCATACAATGTATCCTACCTCATCAGTGCACATTTCCCCTCACTAATATCCTCAGTTTTCCTCCACTCTGCCAACCTCTTAGCAGACATTTTACTTCTCTCTTTATTTTTTCTCTTTTTTTATTCCCCCTTTTGACACTGTGAATTGCACTACTGTTAACAGAGGAGTATGTATCAAGCACATTACTTTATATTCTTTTAACACCCCATATTTGTCCAGAATAATCAGTTCCAACTTTCCCTTAGTGGTCACTTAGTTATAGTGGTCCCTTCGCTACCCAAATTTCACTGACCTGAATTATGCATATTTTAAAATAAAAAACTTAGAGGTATCACCAAAACCATGTACAAGAAATTTATCTACTTAATAAAGTTAACACAGTATGTTGGTGGTTGGGGTTGAATCCTCAGAACTGATAGTGCAGATACAGAGAGCTATGGTGGTTTCTTTTTTTTTTTTTTTTCAAATTTTCTACATGACAGTACCTGAATTTTATTTCAAGTAGATAATTCAATGGTAAATCTTTTATTTAACATTTTTAATTAAATGCTCTGGGTAAAAATATTTCAACATAAGTGGAAAAGATTAGCAGGTACAATTTTACATTTTACTGGATAATGTAATTAACAATAATTTCAAAGTAAAGAAGCAGGGATGGAGGCTGACTCATAGGATGATTCTCTGGGGATAGAGATAGCCTGTTAGTTGTTGGTGCTGAACCCTCAGAACAGAGAGTGCAGATAAAGAAGGCTACAGTGGTTTCTGATTGGATAAAGTAAAGCTTATTGTTGCCTTCCTCCATTCTCACAGCTGATGTCTTTTCACCTCTCAAAATTTGTTTTTGTTTTGCTTTGTTCAAGGGTTACACTCCACATTGCTCAGGGTTTATTCCTGGTTCTCAACTCAGCTATCACTCCTGGTAGGTGGAATGTCTTTTTAGGGTAGTGAGGATCAAACATGTCAACCATGTGCAAGACAGGTGCCTTTATCAGCTGTAATATTGCTCCAACTCCTTGATCACTTTCAAATACATGTCAGTATTTGGTAAAATCAGTCACACTTAACTTTGCTTAAAGTGATTCCTCCGAGATCATCTATTGAGAGTAGTTCTATTATTCTGAGTTATCATCCAAAAATGCAATTTCAAATTCTTACATTGCTTACCAATTAAATTTTAATTATTTGCTCACTTTGGAAGAAAAGTGAATATATCTATCCATCTTCACTTTTTCTCCATATAAATTCTAAATGAGTTATACCTACACTAGTATATTTTAAGCTTAATGTTCTATTTCATTTCATATGTCTATCTGTTTAGACTTTGTATAGATGTGTCTTTATTAATCAAGATAAGTTCTTAATGTTAAAGAGGAATAATGTACTAACTCAGAAAAAAATTGTTCTACTATTATGTGTTCTGGCCTAAAACCAAATGTACTCAGTTTACTCTGGTCTGCGTTAACATATATCGTGCTTTTGATAGGAACTTTAACACATTGTTCAGCTATTTGTTTCCCCCCATACCCGGTGGTTACTCCTGGCTCCGCATTCAGAAATCATTCCCAACAGGTTCAAAGGAGCATATGGAATACCGGAGACCAAACCCAGGTCCGTCTTGGGCCTGCTGCATACAAGGCAAATACCCTACCACCGTGCTTCACTCCAGCCTCTATTCAGCGATTCTTAACAAAGCATTTGAATTTTTTTTTTTTTTTTGGTATTTGGGTCACACCCGGCAGTGCTCAGGGGTTACTCCTGGCTCCATGCTCAGAAATTGCTCCTGGCAGGCATGGGGGACCATATGGGGCACCGGGAACCGATAGCCTTTTGGATGAAAGGCAAACGCCTTACCTCCATGCTATCTCCTGGGCCCTTTAATTTTGTAATAGCCAAACGTATTAAATTTTATAGGATCTTCCAAATATATAAAATTTAAATTTCTTAATTGAAAACAGGTCCTAATAGTAATAATATACCATATTTGCTGGCATATAAGATGACGCCTCAGGGGCCCGGGAGATAGCATGGAGGTAAGGCGTTTGCCTTTCATGCAAAAGGCTATCGGTTCGAATCCCAGTGCACCATATGGTCCCCCGTGCCTGTCAGGAGCAATTTCTGAGCATGGAGCCAGGAGTAACCCCTGAGCACTGCCGGGTGTGACCCAAAAACCACAAAAAAAAAAAAAAAAAAAAAAAAGATGACGCTTCAACCCATGAAAAACTTCCTAAAAGTCGGGAGTCATATTATATGCTGCTATACGGCATGCTGAAACTTGTTCCAGCTTTAGGGACAAGTGATCCGCACCCCTCTTACTTTTAAGAAGTAACTTACTTTTAAGACTTTTAGGAAGTTTTTCATGGGTTGAAGGGTCATCTTATACGCCGGCAAATATGGTAATAATAAAAATCACTTGCTTTAGTAACTGCTTGCTGTTAAATTCATTAATAAAGACAAGTACTAATGTAAATTATGGAAGTTTTCATATTTTATCTAATGATCTCAACAAGGCAATGAAAATATATTCATGTCAATAATATTTTATTATTAATATTAAATTTAATATTAATCCTTCAGCTTTATTATATGTCCTAGTCATCTGCCTTTTCTAATCATTTTGCATAAAACCTATACTCAACTAGATAGTGAACTGATAGTCAAGAAAATTTCATTTCTAAAAATAAAATATACTTGTTAACACTGAAAATCCTAAAGATTTTTCATCTGATAAGATCTAAGCAATTTCAAATATCTCCACATATATGAATATTTTTTATTTTTAAGTAATGCTACTTTACATCCTGTCATGTGTGTCGCTTAACTTTTGACAGTTATTTTCTTTATTTTTAAAATTTCCTGAAAAGTATTTTGTGGGTCAATCTAAATTCGGATGATCTTAGACCTCCAGAAAATATCACAAAGCAGCTATTGTCTGGTCAGTTATCCATGTCACACGTCAAGATTTCTCCACCATTACAAGTTGATGAATTTGTGTCATTGAGGCTAAAACAAGAAATTTCTGATTGCTGCATCTACCCAGAAATCACATTCAGGAACTGCTAGGAAGGGACCAGTCTTATTGATAAATCTTTCCATCATCACAACACGTAGGTGGAATGACAGACCCAGTTGGCAGTCATATCTAGCCAGACACTTGCCTGACTCAGCACACAAAACTGTTATTTTTGCTATACTGCTGTTGAATTTAGGGGAACGACACTCACTCTTTACTAAGTCTGGAGCATGTCTGTTGTCAGTTTGTTAACTCCAAAGAAGTGAGGCTTTACTTCTATTTTCCTTGTATATGAAATCTCACTGTATAATTTCACATTTTCCCCTCTCATCTCATCTTCTATTTTCTATTTCCTTTTTATCTAAATAGAGGGATGAGTGTGTAAATGGAAGTGTATGATGATAAAGAGTACAGAGATGTATTTGGCTTATGTTTTCTGCATGTACTCCAAGAAGAATGGACTTAGTCTCATTCTTTAAGCTGAGAACATATAAATCCAATCAAACCTGAGTGACTTAAAACTTAAGTGTCAGTCCCATAGGTTCACTTTTGCAAGGTCTTTTGCAAGCTGGTAGGTGGAGCAACTAGACTGACTCCACATAGACACCCAGAAAATGGCAGGCATGATATACCAAAAATGGTCACGATAAAAGAACAAATTGCTCAAATGGAATAACTTAGAATGCTTCAATGGGATCACCTAGAAAGTTATGTTTCTATTAGTGTACTGTAAGATTTCAGGACTGAAAGAAATAGTCTCTATGCAAGTAATAGTTGAACAAATAAACAGAAAGGTTGAGGAGCAAATAATGTAAAACTAAGATTTTATGAAATCATACTTGAAGAGAGCAGCCTAAATCTATAAACCAGTGAAATATTTGCAATAGATACCAACACTGACAAAAATTTGAAGATGGAAGAGAACATTTAAGTTTTACTATTTAGTCAATGTCAATCATTTAATTAATTGGTAAATGGAAAGAACTGGAATTAAAAATAGTGTAATTTAATTTAAAAATTAGCAAAATAGGCAAAAACAAAAGTTGAAAATGAAAAAAAATTAAAATATGAACTCTGGAAATAAACAGACTGCTTTGCTAGAGAAATTGTGAAAGAAGATGTTGCATAGAGAACATTTTACAGAAACCCTCCATAAACAACCTCCAGATTCAAGCCAATCAATAAAAGCAATTTTAGCAAAGTTCAAATGACTGAAATGCCAAGTAATATGTTCCAGAACATAAACTAAGGAAAAAATACCCAAATTTGTTTTATTAAACTAATATTACTTGAAATTTAGCACAAAAAGATTTTGCTAAGAGGAAAGCGACTTGTGAGCCTTAATTATGAATAGGAATAAAGAGATCTTACATAATCATTATGAGGAAACAGAATTAAACAGTTCACTTCAAATAAAATCTACCAATGCCAAGTGACATTTGGTGACCAAGTGACCAATACCAAGTGACAAATGTAGTAGCCCCTATATAGATACAAAGGTGGTTTTCACAAGGAAATCCAAGTGTATAATCTTGTATAATCTTAGAGCCATAAAGTAATTTATAAATTACTTTATGGCTCTAAGAAGAAAAAGGCAAAGTTATGGCTATCCATTAAGTTAAGACACTCAAATAAAGGATATCTGGTTTTATAATAAAAAGAATAAAAATTAATAGATCATATGAGCTAGCATACCATAAATATATTTCTTAAAACAAATTATGTGTACAGTGACCATTGGAAAGAATAAATATGTGTTATAAGAATAGTAATAGCTAAGGGCTGGAGAGAGAGCATGGAGGTAAGGCATTTGCCTTTCATGCAGAAGGTCATTGGTTCAAATCCCAGCATTCCATATGGTCTCCTGAGCCTGCCAGGAGCGATTTCTGAGCATGGAGCCAGGAGTAACCCCTGAGCACTGCCGGGTGTGACCAAAAACCAAAAAAAAAAAAAAAAG